>JBAMBO010000097.1:0-40502 GCA_037044535.1 Lordiphosa magnipectinata | reverse complement strand
CTCGTAGTGCAGAAGCAAGGGGAGAAAGCTGGCAAGCTGCATTGCATAGCTGGCATTGTCATCTCAAGGCAAACGGTGAATACGATCATTTTTACCCAATTCGTGGGTCGAGGTGAAATGTTTACAAATAGATTAAAGCCAAGTGGCATATCTGAATACTCGCAGATGAGCGAAAACAGGAACGAGACTCTCTAAATTGCAGGCCTTTTACAGAGAAACCATTTTCGTGTCGGGATTGAATTAAATTTGTCATTGAGTGAATATATGGCTGGCACAGAACCAGGAAAGCTTATTGGGTCTATAGGATAAAATCGACAGTATCTATTTGTAACTAGGCATTTTGCTTTTTAGAAAGCGATTTCATTATGTTAACGTCCTAAATTCTGCTTCGTCAAAACCAATAGGGTTTTGGCACCTAATTCTAGCCAACAAATCGAAAATTAACAAAATGTTGGCTCGCTGACTAAAAGTTGTAATAACTTCAGTAATTGTTACTCGATTTTCAAGATTTAAATTGCATACTAAAGCTAAAAAAAAAAATACTAACTTAATAGTCAAAGAATAATAAGGAAATGGGTGATTTGATTTGATGAGGTGTATAAGTTTGTAAGGGGTGATTTTTTAAGCGTTTGTTTTTAGAAAATTAAAAAAAAAAAAACAGAAAATTTTCAATCGTGCATGAAATATTTCTTTGCTTGCCATATACTTTTTAAAGATTATTTTATGCGGCCACCCCTGAGGTGGTACATCCGCAAGCTCCAATTTTGGCCTGCTTTTTCCAGCATTTCGGCCGGTATCTCTCCAATTACAGCTGTAATGTTGTCTTCCAGGGCTGCAATTGTGGCTGTCTTGTGCCTTCACGTAGCCCCACAAAAAATAGTCTAGTGGGGTCATTATCTTGGCAGCCAATGGACTGGTCTAAAACGTGAGATTAATTGCTCCCCAAACTCGCCTTTCAATTGGTCCATGGTTTCGCATGCCGTGTGGCATGTGCCACCATCTTGTTGAAACCACATGTCAACCAGATACAATTCTTCCATTTTGGGTAAAAAAAAATTAAAAAAGCGAACGGTACTTTGCTCCATGGACTGTAACGATGCGATTTTCATTATTTTTGAAAACGTACGGTCCAATGATACCGCCAGCCTACAAACCGCACCAAACAGTGCATTTTTCAAGATGCATTGGCAGCTTTTGAACTGCCTCTGGCTGTTCTACAGGCCAAATTTGGTAATTCCGTTTGTTGACGTACCCATTGGGACAGAAATGAGCTTCCTCGCTGAAGACAATTTTATTTGAGAAACACATTTCTCAAAGAGCACAAATTTTGATAATAAAATTCAATGATTTGCAAGCGCTGTTTGTTTGTTAGTCTATTAACGGTGAAATGACAACCTTACTGAGCATTTTTGGCGTTGCCACATGTTACGAATCACGCGTCAGGTGTCAAAAAATGTACACTGAAAAACCAAATAGCATACAAATCACTCTTTAAAAAAATGAGTGTATTCGTGTTGCTTATGGGTGTCTAAACCGCTGAAAGAGTCATAGTCTACTACTTTTTAAAAAGTACATCCATAGCGATTCCATCTCGGTTTCGTTTTTGTGTTCGTAGGGAAACAGTCGAAGATGAGAGAGGGAGAGTTTTAGGTTTCACTTTTCGGTTTGGCTATGCAATGCCAAATTCTGGACACATTAAACAAAAAAATCCTTGTAAATCAATTAATCACTTAAATGCAAATCAAATTTCACTAACAATTTCTAAATGGATCAGAGAATTGAGGAAAATTCACTTTATGTACATCTAGCAACTGTAAGAGTGCGTAATTTGGCAATTACTTTTCATTCCATCGACCAACAAAAGCATTACTTTTCAAAACGAAAAACTTTTTCGTTCTGATTTCGTTGGAAATCAGTAACAAAGTCAAGGACGTGTTGTTTTATTTACTTTTGTTATTACTTAATGAAGAACCTTTTTATCTCAATGAAAAACAATACAATTACTCTACTCTTCACCAAAGGTGCACAGACTCTATAAAAAATATAAATTCTTGATCAGCATCAACAGTCGAGTCGAGCCGCTTTCGCTCCACCCTAAGGTTCATGTCGATCAGAAAAGAGTCATAAGCTTCCAAGTGTGTGAACCGGTTCAAAGCCATCTCAGAAATTATTTTTGCTATAAACTTGATACTTAGTGTGTGGATCAGGGAATCAATCCCGAACTAGAACCAAAACCGAATACCAAAAAGAAGAAAACTTAGAACCAGTACCGGGACCGATATTTATAAGTTTTTGTGTACCGGTATCCGAGAATCGAAAAGACTGAAAAGAACCTAAACATTGTACCTGTACAGTTTCGGTTCCAAGTGCAACAACTAGACTGCAAAGCGAGCACTTAGTTTTGGGGGAATTTTACGCAATTTGGGTAAATTGTAAATTCCTATGTGGCATGTTCTCGGACCCATTTTAAGTTACGGCAGTCTTGAAGTTATTAATATGAAAAGAAATGGGACCGTACAAATAGGTTGGTATCTTCACAGATCAGTTTAATGGCATCAATCAAAGGGTTTCTGCACTTAAAACGTTTACAAAAGCTAACATCGTCTGTGCCGAAGTTTTTATACTCTAGCAAATGCTGATTTTAAAATATCAGTGTTTAAAAATGCTACTTTATGTGGTCGGAGATGCATCCTTCTATGTGTTACAAACATCCGGACAATTTTAATATACCATCTCTACAAGGGTATAAAAAGTTTTTCTCATTCCGGTTCCGAAATATTAGCAGCGTGCAGTAAAACGAAGACTCTGTGCTAAATTTCAGTTCGATAGCTTTAAAACTGAGAGGCTAGTTCGCGTAGAAACAGACGGGCAAAGCTAATAAATATAATTTATGGGTTCGGAAATGAATACTTCTATGCGTTGCAAACTTCTAGCAAAATTAGAATACCCTTTGGTACCCTTAAAGATGAAAATTTGACAAAGTGGTCAGAATCGTAGAAGCTATCAAATGCTGTTCCAGCTACTCAGGTAAGCGCACAAAGTTTCTTTTCCAGGCTGAAGTTTATTACGTCTCCTCTTAAAAACCGGAAGAAGGCAAAAACGAAATAGCCGATAAAAAATATGATCTAATCATATCAAACTTGAGAAGATTTTGTTGAATACAATTGAAAATTGATGTAAATTCGTATTTGTGTGTGTGTAGGTAGGGCTTCTTACCCACTTTGTCTGGTATTAGGTTAAAAATTTCTTTAAATTTTACCGGTCCGTACCGTATACCGATTTAAAAACCCAGGTAACAATACGAAGCATCAGTTTCGGTACGTACCGGAACCATAAACAATTTGTATTGATTCCCTGGTGTTGATTGACAATACGTAGATTGGAACTTAACTGATTTAAAACCAATTCCGAACCAGTTTGAACCGGTTTAAAAGTGGTACGAAGTCATATCCAATAACTTGAACTTGAAATTGGCTTTGTAGGTGGGAAATATGGAGTCGGACATTTGCCCGATTCAAACCTGTTTAAAGCCATTTTCAGCCTCTTCAAAATTGATTATAAACTTTCTTATACCGGTTTCGAAATTTTTTTAGAGTTTCGTGTTAAAAAAATATGTTTCTACACAATTTGTCGAGCTGCAAAATCTACAACTTAACCGAATTTAAAAACGGATACGGAATCAGAGCACATTAATATTGTGGGTCTATAAATAAGTCCAAAACGCTTTGTACTTAAAGTTAATAGTTTTCGAGCTAAAGAGCTTGAAACTTTGCAACGAAGTGCTTTTGCTGCAATGTTGTGGTCATGCATTTGCAAAAGGTTTGAAAATATTTTCTCACAAATAGCAAAGACGTTAGCAAATAGTTTTCACCCAAGGAAACCCAAAGGATCAATAACCAACTCAAAACTAAATTAGAAATCTCATAGCAATTTCTCATTATAAATTCAAGAAACATTTCAGGGTTTGACATCAAAATTGGATTATTCCATTTTCTCAATTATGAATTCACTGATGGCCTAATCTTAACTATTGTTTTGGGTATCCCCATGTAAACAACCTACGCCTCCACACGCCCACTTGCCCAGCCATCCCTCCGGGGGGAGAAAGAGTGTGTTGTGTGTGTGTGCCTACGTCACACAAGAGAATAAGCCAACACCCGCCAGCACTCAGCAGGGACTAGTCATAATTATCATACTTTTAGCTTGTTGTTGTTTTTGTTGTTGTTGGTGCTGTGACGCAATTGGGCAACGGAATTTGCGCAAATTGCTTGAATAGACACAAAATACATGTTGAATAGCGGGGAGGGCCGGCCGGCCGGCCAACAAATGTCATATGTGGACAGGCGAGAGACCCACCGCCCCACCGACTTCCACCCACGCATCGACTCTCGCTCTCTCTCCCTCTCTCTCTGCTTGAGTATATAAAAAATCTATAATGACGATAACCTTGCTCAAGGTAGTTCAAAGCGGTATTGAATGGCTTATATACTCCCTTCCCTTCATCAAGATAATCTCAACCGAATTTGGTAACTGTCGATAACTGGCTAGGGGAGCCGAAGGAAATTATGTATGTTTATGTAAACAAATATTACGTGGAGCTGTCGGCGACAGGCAAGGATGGGGCTGAGGATGAGGATGAGGACGAGTCGCGTAATACACTGTAACTGACGGGCACGTGAATGGTGTGTGAAAGTGCAATAAACGTTGAGCGACGCCAACACAAATAAATTGCAATGACGTAAACGAAACGAAACGAGACGAGAGAAAAAACGCTCGTTTGTTCATACGGACTGACGTCGTTTTGGATTGGGATGAAGTGACGCTGACCGAGGGAAAGCTAGAGATAGGGATAGTCTGTCTGGGTTGCTTCCCCCCACTCCATTCGGAGCTTGGGCCACCGACCTACCCCATTTTGGTCATGCATTGCAGCTCCTTCATGATCCTATCCGGGTGACTGGTTGGTATGTGATGTTTGATGGCAAACTTGCGGCGCATATTGTCAGGCATATGCGAATCCCTCTTGAGAGTAGCCAGCAGGACAGTGCTGAAGGTGCCATTGCCAATGCGACTATGTACGTCGAAGAGTTGTCCAACATCCGGGATGCGCTGCAGCAGATCAGTAATGGCCTCTGTGTAAAATGAAAGAAGAAGTTAGAGGTTAGTAAGTGAATTAATCCTGAGATGCTCAAGAGAGCATTGTTGTGTACAAAAATAGATTGGAATTACGCGCACACACACACCTACACGAGCACACGAATCATACATAGACAGCGAGTCTTGGTTTATACGTGACGTAATATACTGATATCATGATATCTAATCTAGTTCTTTAAGTGATATTTTAGGGCTAAATGAAGTAAGCTGAAACAGAAATACCCTTTAGGGTATTCAAGGAAACTAGTATGTGTTTACAAAAGTAGTAAATGTACTTTTTTATCTATCGATAAATTTAAGGTCCCACTCGCAAACAAAATTTGAACACATTGTGCAAACAAAGTTAGCCTTGAACTGTAAATGTTTGCCTGAAACAAATTTGGTGTTCCCAAATGAGCAAATATTTGCTCTTAAAAAATTTGCGTAAACTTTTCTCCTCCGCAAATAGTTTGCGTTAGTGTTCACACTGTTTGGGGCAAATTTTATTATATATTTCTTTGCCCAATCTTTAAAATAATAAAACAGAAAAGGCACAGGCATGGTGATAGCTCCCGGTAGTTGCAGTATATTTTTCGAATTCCGCACATTACCATTAGCAAGATTGTAGACAATAAGCCCATGTTTTTAAGGCTTTTATCAGTTTCCTTCATATGAAAGAGAATGGGAAAAAATTGATGAATTGATATATCTTAAAATCTTAATAAGAAATGCGCAATACAAAATTTTGTATTTTGAATCTGGGACGAATTGCTGGATTTCTGATGGAAGAGTTTTTCGTCAAACTTCCTTATATGAGGGTCTGGTCTCTAACTGCTTTAACATTCCTGAAGACGCACCCTTGCCACAGCGTGAGATTGCTGCTCAATATTTGATGGGGGTCGATGATGCTTTTGCTATTAGCTTGAAGACTTCTAAATTCTATTGCCAAAGAAATTTATTTTTAGTTGAAAGTGCATTTAGTTACCGACCTTCCAGAGCTCGACAAGTTATTTAAAAACCATTCTTTCAGCACGACTAATATGTTGTTGTTAGTAGTAAATCTTTACTAGGGATGCTGTTTTCTTCGTACCTATAACATCAAATCAACAATACAATATATGTTGTGAAGATGTAGCTGAAATCAGACGACACTAGCTGTTGGCTAACCTAACAAAAATACCTAATTTTTTCATTATGCATTTATTTTTTTCGTGGTCTTGCAGTTTAATTTGAATTTACTTGCTCAAAAAAAAATCTTTTTTTTTTTAATATGGCAAATTTTAAAATTTTGCTTGTAAAAATTTGATTGTAAGAGCAAACACGCAAATCGGCCGAGGGTGTTTCCACTTGGTCCTACTAGACAAATATTTGCTTTAAATTGTTGGTGCACAAACATGGCAATCTTTGCACGCAAACAATTTTGTGTTCCCACTTAAGACAAACAATATGGGCAAAATTTTAGAAATATTTCCGCGTGTGGGACCCTACCTTAAATATGCGAAAATAAGACTTGGCCCCAATGTCGGAAAAGTTGGTTGCCTAACGTTGGGAAAGGCCTTTTTCTATATAGAGAACGTCATTTTAGTCTAGCATTTTGGCAATTTTGTGCTCTTTAAAGCTCAGGGCCGAGCTTGCAAAATAGCATGAGAATAAACAAAATTTGGTTCATTGTTAGGTAGTTCTTACAAATAAAAAATCGGAAATGGAAACTAAAATGAGAGTACGGCCGATAAGAATTATCGAACATTGTGATATTCGTCTACGTATAAACCAAAAAATTAGTTCTGAGAGCAAAAAAAAAAAAAAAACAAAAGATTTTTACCTTCGCTTTTGTTGCGTGGTTTGTTTGTAGTCTTGTTGGGAGTAGCATTCACACCATTAGCTGCTCCTGCTACTCCTCCGGCTCCTGTTCCTGCCTGGGCTGGTGTGGCGGCATGCGACTGCTGTTCTATGACCGGCTGTTGTTTATACATGCCCGGTCCAGGAACATTGTTATTATTTATATTATTATTGTTGTTGTTGTGCAGCTTCTGGGCATGTTGAATTGGCCAGGAGTGTCTGCCACTGCTTCCACTGGGATTTGCGGCATATGTGGCTGGGCTCGGACTGGAATTGGCTATTATGAATTGTTGAACTGGATGATGCGGCTTTGGTTTCTGGTTGATGATAAGACGCTCAGCCATGGCCTGGCAGGCACTGGGACTACGACTGGGTTAAGGGCGGAGGAGTGTTTTGAAATGGCAACAGACTAGTCTGATGGTCGCTCATCGGCTTGAGATTTGTCAGGATATCTGGATTTAGAGCACCGAAAATAATACCGTTTACTTGAAGCACAGGCGAGAAATTTTGTACCGAAATATTGGGTTTGGTGAATTTGGTTCCAAAATATCTCCCTTTATTTTTTAATTTTTATATATGCATGTATATAATTTTTTTGTTACTAAAATTGTTGAGCGCCGTACTTCAACTGAAATGAATTCGAAACGCTTACTCTGCGTGTGCTCTGCTGCTGCCGCCGCTGCCGCTGCTTGCGTCTGCTGCCTCACCCCTCGCCCACAGCCTTGCCCTCTCCCTGGCTCGTAACCGTTGTTTGTGACGTTCGCAAATGTTTCGAGTGTGTCGATATGTGCGACCGAGTCGTCGGCTCGTTCACTGGTGTCTCTTATGATGATTATTATTACTAAACCGCAAGAGCCACGGCAACAGCCCCAGCGAGAGTTTTTTTAGCATGAACACGGGCGGCTTTCGGTTTTATTTTGTTGGTATTAGGGATGGGGAAAAATGTATCGATATGTGTATCGATAACTAAACTTATGGGGCAAGTTTTGGCTGCCAAGGAATTGTCAACGTGGGCGCTAAATTTGAATTTTGACCACATATTCATTTACATACTTACAGTATGTCAAGAAAGTGTTTTGACACAGAACAAAAATTTACATATTTCACCTAATTTGCAAAAAAAAAGGGGTTTCTATTAATGGTACAATTTTGTTCTTATTTTATTCTGTATCGTTCCTAGAACTAGTATGCAAAAGAAAGTAGCCAAATCCATCTAGCTTTAACATTTAAAATATATAAAACAAATAAAATCCAAGTTTTAAGGTGTCAAGAAAGTGATTGGCAAAATGTCAAAACTCATATATTCTCAGTACAGCAGCCCAAATGGAAATAAAAAAAATAAAGGAAAGCTAACTTCGGCTCGACCGAAGTTTATACATATATATATACCCTTGCAGCTTATATAATTTATATAAATTAAGGTTTTAAATGATTTTCTTCGAACATTCTTATCTGCAATTTTTCCCAAACTCAGCAATAGATGGCGCCACTACTTTGACCAAACTCCCCAAAATTTTGTGGAAACTGTTAATATTCACCACTGTTAGGTATAAAGACGCTACCATTGAAAACAAAAAAGATTTTCTTACTAGAATTACTTTTTCGACCGATAGTTCCTATGACAGCTATAGCCCATAGTCATCCGATTTGGATCATACTTGGCAGAATTGTGTGGTAGCATAATAAAGGCTAAAAAATTTACACGATTGTCACGTTCGTATCCCTTATGTCCCATACGTGTCAAACCTCTATGTTTTACCATTTTGGAGATCTGTGCGTTCATACAGACGGAGTCATACTCG
The DNA here is from genome assembly GCA_037044535.1 of Lordiphosa magnipectinata. Taxonomy (NCBI): domain Eukaryota; kingdom Metazoa; phylum Arthropoda; class Insecta; order Diptera; family Drosophilidae; genus Lordiphosa; species Lordiphosa magnipectinata. Next base: position 31,728 of record JBAMBO010000097.1, on the reverse strand, counting down.
GCAGTTGATGCTGATCAAGAATACTTTATGGGATCGGAAATGATTCCTTCTCCCTGTTACATACTTTTGCACAAACTGAATATACTCTGTGTACCTTTGGTACAGAGTATAATAAGAACAAAATTTGACCATTTATAGAAAGCCCCTTATTTTGCAAAATAAGTGAGAAATGTGATTTTTTTTTCCTGTGTCAAAACACTTTTTTGACATACTGTACGAGAAATGTGGTTTGCTCACGAGGCACCAGAAAGCAAAATACTGCAGATTCGCCAGTTTAAATAAATCTATCACTTTTAACTGCATTTAAATGCACCAGGCTTAGCCTTTAAATTAGTTTTTACTATTCTATTAACTTTTTTTGGAGTATCAACTCAAAAGTAGATCAAAAATAGGAGCCACTGTGCAGCGTGCCATGAGAAATGCGGATTGGTATATCCCTACTATTGTTTATCCAATATTCCCAAACTGTAAGCTGGGTCCTGCCTTTATTCATGGATGCCAAGTGCTAAACTGGAACATTTAATAATCTATTTGTATGTATGTATGTGTGTATATTCAATGGGTTAGCGTTTACAATCACAATTTAGATATCGCCAAGCCCGCCAAGGCCACCGCCGCCCAGCTCCTTGCCAAAGCGTGCCTTCTCCTGGCTTTCGGTCCACGCCTTGGCAATCATTTGCTTTGTCTTCGAATCCCCATCATTGTACATTTTCTTCATAATGTTAACCAGCGCCGATTCCGGATTATCGCCATCCTTCGACAGTTCGCTATCCTGCTTCTGTTTCAGGCGTTTCTGTATGGCAGTAAGCACATCCCAGTTCTGTGACTCATCCACTTTTTTCAGATAAATGGCCACCATATCGGTTTTAATTTTGCGATAGCTCTTCTCCACATCGATGGCATGCAATAGATTGTTGACAGTCAAACCGAAATCCTTCCCATTCAGATCGCACACCAGCAACTGCAATGAGGATTCCGTGTAATTAACCGTGACAGCCTCCTCGGAGCAATTCTGAACGCCATTTAGTGTGATGAAGAGCTTGACAAACTTTAAACTCTGATCCCAGCCATAGTCGGTGAGCTCGTGCAGATATCTGGGGAGGGGGAGGCAGGAGGCGGATAGTGGAAACCACTTCAAATAAGGGAGAGCATGCCATTGCTTACCTTTTGGCCTGTTCGCCGCCAGCTGCGGCAGCTGCTTGACGTTCGGCCGCCAGGCGAGCCTTAATCTCTAGGTTAACAATTTCCCGTTCCACCTCAGCCTTGGCCTGTGTAAGCACGCCCTTAACACGCGCACTCTGGGCCTGCTCCAACAGAGCCGCGAATTCCGCCTCGTCAGATTTGAGCTGTCAGCGAGTGGATGTTATTAATTAAGAACTTTAGTTTTGAGGCTAAGCGTACCTGTTCCAGCGACATGCTTAAATTTCGATTTCTAAAACGTAAAACGAGAAGTTGCAAGTAATTTTTACTGACGCCGGCGCCTTCAACAAAATACACCAAAAAATGCCGAAACGCCTGACGCAATTAGTGATGGACAAAGTGAATCCTAGAGTCAATATCGTGCGAGGTAGAGTAAATATCGAATAAGCGGTAATTGCTTCGTAAAAGTACATACACACCAAAAATTTTGAAAAAATGTCATCGCTGGACCGCGAACTATGAAGAATTTGAGTGCAGAAATTAGTTGGCACAAACCCGCGGTTTCTTTTTAAATGCATTTTGAAGTTTGCATTTTTGCCCTGTAGAAAATATGTGTAATCGCATTCGCTCTTCGAATTATGTATGTTTTTGATTTAAAATTTTCATACAAATCTATCTTCTATCTCTCTATCTTCTCTATATATATAAAACAAAACCGCGAAATTGGCAAACATTTAATAATGATTTTAGATTGTAAAGAAGACGGGTAAATATTCGGATAAATAGAAGCTGTATATCGAACTGTCCAACAAATCTCGATTTTAGATTGTAAAGAAGACGGTTAAATAGACGGGTAAACAGACTGGTAAATGGACAGGTCAATAGGAGGTGTAGATCAAATGGTCCAAAACCGCGAAATTTGCAAAAATTTTATGTTTCGATTTTTATGAAGATTTAATAGTTGGCAAGTGTCGTCGGGTAAATAGGAGGTGTAGGCCAATCGGTCCGAAAAAATCACGAAATTTTAGATTGTCATTAACCTTTTTAAATAGACGGGTAAATGGACAGGTAAAGGTAAGGTGTAGATCAAATGGTAAAAAAAAAAACAAATTTACAAATATTTATTATGAGTTTAGATTATCGGGAAGACGGATAAATATTCGCGCAAATAGAAGGTGTACATCAAACGGTCCAAAAAATCTCGAAATAAGCAAAATTCGTTTATGAATTTTGATTGTCATAAGGACGGGTAAATAGGAGGTGTAGATCAAATGGTCCACAAAATCGTGAAATTTGCAAAATTTTAAATTGAGTTTAGACTATTATGAAGATTTTATAGGATTATATATACTAACTGGGCGTGGCAATGCGAGCCATGACATCTAGTGTTCTATTAGTGTGATATTTACCCTCCTTTTATTCGTTTCCGACTATGAAAATGGCGCTTGACATTGGATAAAACTTCTCTGAACTATTTTCCACACCACCAATTTAATGTATAGTTAAGGCGCGGTTTTTAATGTAGTGAGATGGTCACTGCGAAATGAATGTTAATGCCATTGAAAAACATATAAAATGTTACCATATACACCGTAAAGGATACGCTTGATTAAGATCCTTCCACCGCTTCCTCCTCTTCCAATCCTTCCGCCGATTCCGCCTTTTCCACCGCTTCCTCCTCTTCAAATCCTTCCACCGCTTCCTCTTCTCTCTCTTCCTGTGTAGTTTGTTAAATGTAATAGATGCACCACATACGAAGACAAAAAACTTCCGCGCAATTTTTTTTACATTTTTACCATTTTTTAATAAAAAAATTGACCAACATTTTTTTTGCGAAAATCGCGTTTTCACTTTAAAATGCTGCCAAAAATAAAAACATTGAAGTAAAAAAACTCTTCGTTCCCACCTCGGGAAACATACGAGAGGTATTCTTCAAAGCGATTTAGATTTGATTTAGATTTCGTCAAAGCAAATCTAAATCAGTTGAAGAAACGACTCTTTTTGCGCACTGATTTCATTTAGATTTCGTTTACAGTGTGACCAAACATCAAACAATTTAAACGTTAAAACATGCCGAAAAACAAGTGTGAAAAGTTTTTTCTAAGCTTCTCAATTAATATTTTGTTGGCTGATTGTGTAATTTTACAAAGGTGAATTCTATTTATTTTGCTAAGTTAATGGTGAATTAAAGTCATTTATGTAATTTGGCAGGACTTAACAAGAAGAGGCAGTAAGAAATTGTAGAAGAAGAAACTATGACGTAAAACATTCCACGAGAACTGTGCAGATATGAAGTCCCGAACATCTTTGACTAAGTCAAGCACAAGCTCAGAAATCTGGACCACTTTTGACTCCGGCCATTTTAGACCACTGATCTTTCTTCCCTTCAAACCTACTCATATTCATTACAAAATTGATCAAAAAATTAATTATTCATTAATTCTCCATGCTGAAATCATAGCAGAATTTAAACAAACATCAAGCGCGCCAAGTAATTTAATTCGAAGAGAGCGGTCACACACGTTAAATCTTATGACCCTAACTTTCTCACTTTTTCTGGGCACACTAGACATTTTGTATGGAGCAGCTGTGAACAGCTGTTCGACGAAATCTAAATCAAATTTAAATCGCTTTCAGGAATACCACTAGTACATTTTAAACGCATATTAACTTTCTTGTTTCAGATGATCCATTGACGAGCTATGAGGTTCACCGCCCAACAACTTTTTTTGCAGATACGCTGTCACGGACCTATTTATAGATATTTTTCATTGAAATTTTGTTTTCAAGGATACCTCAGATGTTACACTATAACATGTATATGAAATAAATAAACTAAAATTTATCACATCTCCAAAAAAAAATTATAAAAATATGCCTTTTTTTCGCCTTTACCGCCAATTTTTTGAGATTTTGTTGAAAAAAAGCTCACTTTCAAGGCCGTGCAAAAATTCCACAGATGCACAAAAAAAAAAAAAGTTTGATCCTGTAATTAGTGTTCATTCCTTCACAGCTATTAGTTTTTTTTTCTAAATATTCCAACATATTAAATCTTCAAGTTTTTGCTGGCTCTAGGTCTCGTTATGCTGATACATAACTTTAAAACATATTTTTTTTAATTTATGCCAAAATTTTGGCAATTCCGGCCAGTGTGCAATGCAAACACATTAGACTTGTGAATGCTTTTGTCACAAATTGCCACAGGCAATAGTGTTAATACTTCACATCGACCATTTCAACTGTAAGCTGACTCGACTATCGACTTATCGATATTTGCAAACTGGAATATAACGGAACTATTCCCACATGGCCGAATTCTCTCGAACTTTGCGTGACGTCTAAGTTGTCTTATTTTTTTTCCAAATTTGTGAATGTCCCATATTTTGTAATGAGTCTGCTGCAGGATGAGAGTTTCCCCACTGATGAGCTAATTGATCAGCTCAGCCCGCATCCAGCTCGCCGCTTTCAGCATCAATTCAGTGAACATCATCAGCCGGAGGCTTTCGAACGGAATGCGTCGCCATTTTTAAATAGCGATTGCTCTGAAGAGGATGTGGCCAATAAAAGTGTGAAGACTTGTGTAAGTGATCCAGTGGGCCTGGAACAGGAACACGACGACGATGATGAGCTTGCAAACGGCGGAGGTCTCAATGCCAATTGCCAGAATTCCGGCCAGGTCCATTCCCAATTGGGCCACGCGCGCAGCAGTAAGGCTGTGTCCTATCAGGATATTCATTCGGTCTATACGAAGCGACGCTTCCGGCATGTCACCAGCAAGGTGGGTAAATATATAGCCGACATCCAGGCACAGGATCAACAGCGTCGCATTGCGGACATTCAACGTCATAGCTCCATGCCCGAGTGCTTGACGCCCAAGACCTCCAATGCGCTATACGCATTGCTTGCCAATAGCAGCGACAGTGCAAGTACAGGCCACACGGATCAAAGCTTTGAGCGGGCATTGGAGGAAAGGAAACAACTGCAGCAGGACAAAAATCGTCTGGAGGATGAGAAGGAACGCTTGCAATCCTTTGCCGAACATCTGCAAGTGCAGCTGAACAAAAAAGTGGATGAGATCATACTAATGAGGCGAAATTTTGATGTCATTCGTCAGGAGCAGAGCGAATACAAGGAGAAGCTGAAGAAGCAGCAGGCACCTTCTTTGCGCTCACTAATGTACTGTGCTCCAGCTTTGGTGGCCAAGGGCACCCAAACAGAGAGAGAATTGACCGCGCCCAATCTTTCGGATATGCCAGTGGTATCAGTTACACCACATCCCCAACTGAATAATCTCACCTATGTCAGCAGCGCCGGCTCCATAGAGATGGCTCTGCTTAGTGTGGCGCCTGCCAACACGAATGCCAATTCCAATCCGAATCCGAGGAAGAGGAATATTCAACCGCTGTCGCTAAATTTTAGTCAAGACAGTGTAGATAATAATGGGAACGGTGGGTATCTTCGTATTACATTCCAATCATAACGTCCTTAATCCATTCGCTTTCTTAGCTGACGCTGGCACATCCCAACCGGGCAGCTCTAATCGCACCGAGAACAGCCATCCTAGCAGCAATGATTCGGCCATCGAGGTGGAGGGCTGCCATGAGTTGCCTTCCCCTTGTCGCCGTCAAGTCAGAAGCAGCACCACCAGCTTTGCCACCATGGGGGAAGGCGTCTTTTACTTTGACAAGTGCAACAATCGCGTTATAGAGTTGGGCAATCTGTTGCGCTTGAATCCAACATCCAACCACAATAACAATAATTCGGAGAGCCAACAGAGCAGCAGCATGCTGAGCGGCTCCTCCAATGCACCAGCAGTACGTCAGTTTGTACGTCAAAAACCATCGCTGGGCTCTCGTATGTTGCGTCTTTTTGGACCCTGTGCCCGCTGCCACGATGGCAACCAATCGGTGAACGCCAGCAGTGCCACCTATACTGTGGCCATACCCTTACTGAGCGGCGAGGAGTATGCTCGAAATCGCAATTCGCGTTAAATTAAATTTTTGTTTTGTTTTAGAGGCGGGTCCATGCAGAATCGAACAAATATTTGCAGGAATCTTTTCCATATATTTATTAATTAATTTATTTTTGTATTTTGTAAGCCAAATTGCCAATAGAAATTGTTAGTTTTGTATTGCCATTTTAGTCCAAGATCAGTGATTTGTCAAAAAGTCGGCTTCATTTCGTGTAAATCAACAAAATAAACCAAAAATTTTGCTAAATTCAACCCCAAAAACTGGATACAAACGGTAAAACTTCTGGGGAAAACTAGAAACTTCTTCTTCATCATTTGTTTTTCCCCCGCGCCCACAAAACTCTTTTAAAGCTCAATTCTCACCCTTAACTTGAAACCGCCTGGCGGTTCTGTAATAGCCCGTGGGTACTTCTGCCCATCCTACATAATAAAGCTACTTTGAAATTTCTTGGGCAAAATTTTAGAAACCTTTTCAGCTAAGTAAAACACTCGAGCTAAGAGCCCAAAGTTGCTTTTCTTCAATTTTGGTAAATGTCTGTTAGAAATGTCAACGAACTGCTTCCAAATAAGGGTACTCCGTACCGTTTGTAGGGGCCACTCATAGACCTTACGGTCCTTAGTGAGGCCGGGTGGTTTTTCTGGGTACCATTAGAAATCCAAGAGGATCTTTGACGTTTTGGCAAATGCCAATAGTTGTTTGGGAGACTTCCTAGCCGCCTCTTCAAGCGAGGCGAGACTTGGGTAATCTGGTCAGATAATCTTGTCTTAGCGATCGCTGGGCAGCTGCAGATGAGGTGTTCCAGAGTTTCGACGACTTCAGGTTCCTTAGCCGCTGTCGTGATGCCTAGCTTTTTCGCGTGAGCAGCTGCAAGGCAGTGACCAGTTAGTATGCCTATAAGCAGTCTACAGTCTCTTCTTTGGAGCTGTAGCATATAGTGCGTGAGTTTTTTGTCTCTTGTCTTGCACATAATTTTTGAGATTCTGCAGCCGGTTGTGTTCTTCCACTTTTCCTCTGCTTCTTTCTCCGCTATCTCTTCCATATATAGCGTCTGTACGGAGATAGATATGTTTAGTGTTGCTTCTTGGCTTAGTGTGGTTCCGGCTTTTGCAAGACTGTCAGCCATTTCGTTTATATCAATGCGCCGGTGGCTGGGAATTCAATAGATTTGCACCTTTCTAGAGATGCTGAGGGAATCTATTGCCTCCCTGCTTGCCAGAACATTTTTAGAGTTAATAGCGTGTCTCTGCATTGCTTTGATTGCCGCTTGGCTGTCAACGTATATGTTTATTTGATTGCTTAGTGCGTATTGTTCTGCCGATTCCGCTGCTTTCCTTGTTGCGAAGACTTCCGCGTGGAATATGGTGCAGTGGTCTGGCAGTTTATAAGAGAGCCTCAATTCCGGCTTATCGCAGTATACCGCGGCTCCGAATCCTGAGGCCATTCTTGAGCCGTCTGTGAATAGGTGCATTGCTTCCTGGCCAGTCCTGTACGCCAGTCTTCTGGTCCCAATAGTGCTGGTGCGCCTGTGAAGTTGGGTTTTAGGATCATGTAGTCCGTGCTACTGTTGATCACTCTACCCACCATGCTGTGTCCATAGCTTTGTAGCGCCATGGTGCCTGCCGCACATAGACGTTGGACCGTCTTTTGTGCAAGGAGGCGTGCTTGGATGTCCAGGGGGTTGACTCCTAGGATGTGTTCGAGTGCTTTTGTTGGAGTGGACCTCAGCGCCCCCGTTATGCAGACTAATGCCTGCCGCTGGGCCTTTTCCATCAGCTTTAGATATGTGGACTTCTCCGTGGCTTGCCACCATACCAATTTGCCATGTATTAGTATCGGTCGTATTACTGAGATGAAGAGTAAGTAGTTTGAATACAATAATAACTAGAAAGGAAAGGAAAGCTAACTTCGTCTGTGCAGAAGTTTTAATACACTTGGAAAAGCTAGCCTCAACGGTGAGCGAATTCGACCAATCTTCGTAGATCAGTTTTTCTCACTAAACCTAGTTTGCGTAGAAACAGACAGACGGACAGATGGAGAGACAGACGTACAGACGGACGGACAAAGCTCAATCGACTCAGCTCGTCATGCTGATCGAAAATATATATAGTTTATGTGGTCGGAGATGATTCCTTCTATGCGTTGCAAACTCCTGGGCAAAATTATAATACACTTTTCAAGTGTATAAAAAGTATATCAAAACAAGAAAGAAAGTCGGTCAAGCCCGACTATAACATGCTCTGTACCCTTACCCTCGCATTTGCTCAGGAGTCAAGAGAGGCAATCTTAGTGAGAGAGAGAGAGAGAGAGAGAGAGAGAGAGAGAGAGAAACTTAGAGAGCGCACAACGCGGTGCGATCTGTTAACTGGCCGGTTTTTGCTCATAACTTGAGTATCGTTCATCCGATCTTTATCATTCTTTCAGCAAATCGATAAATAATTTTTATTACTAGATATCTCTAGAAGGTACGAACCATCTATTTACGAAACTGTGCAAGATACACGTTTTTTCTAAATTGCGGGGGCGGGAGGGGGCGTGGCTAAAATTGAAAATAAACTTGATCTGCCTGCAAGTATAAGAAATATATGTTCCATACATGTCAAACCTCTATCTCTTACCATTGCTGATCGACAGACAGACAGACAGACGGACATGGCTATATCGACTCGGCTGTTGATGCTGATTAGGAATATATATACTTTATGGGGTCGGAAATGATTCCTTCTCCCTGTTACATATCTGCACAAACTTAATATACTCTGCGTACCTTTGGTACAGAGTATAAAAATCGATCTTTTGCTCTACTGCCGCACTTTTGCGAAGAAAATAAGATATGGATGAACAAAATCTATAAATAAATAGATTGCTGTGAGCAATTGAGTGCTGAAAAGTGTTATTTCTTTAATTTTTTAAAAATAAATTTTCATTTGCTTCGAATTTTGTTGTTCTGGAATTTTTTATTGACCAAAAGACGAAGGAAATAGAAAATAAAATTTTCTAAGCACTTAAAATACTCAAATTTGACTGTGACTGTGACTGAGTGAAGGAACTCAAATTGATCCATCTAGAGTATTTATTCACAGATTTTCTTCATCAATACCATAGTATCTTTGTAGAAGTGCGAATCTTAAGTCGAAAGAATAAAAATAATGGTTTTGGATTTTTTTATATCTTTCCTAGGCGATTATATTCAATCAAATCATTGTATTCCAACTTCTAAACCGATCTGAAAACAATGTTCTACGCTATAATTGACAATTTAATTGCCTTTCGAGTCATATCTTGCTTGACACCATCTGACGGTTATGAATTGAGATATGGGATGAAATGAGAGTGCACCAACCGAAAAAATTAAAAAAAAATCATATTTAAAAAACGTTGCCATGAACAAATTTTTGAAATTGATTTATGAGATCACCAATCCAAGCGACACTTAACAAGTGAGAAAGTCGGTCAAGCCCGACTATAACATACTCTGTACCAGTTCATTTGGCCCCGACTATAATATTATAATACGTCCAAGGAGTCACGCGCTTATCGTGCAATATTTTTATTATACGCTCATCTCTAAGGCTCCCTCTCTCTCTCTCACTAAGATGGAGAGGGAGAGGCTCGCGCCATCTTACATTTTTTGTTACTTCTTTGCCGCATATAAAAACGAGAGCGTAAGTTAAAGTCGGCTCTGACCGACTTCGATATACCCGTTACTCATGGAAAGAAATGTTTAATAATCTTCCTGTGTGCCTGAGGTGGGGCAGCCGAAAAGTATGCAACATTTTTTTAACTCGGCTATTTATCATCCGATCTTGATTAGGGCTTATAGATGTTTCGAGTATAAATGTAAGTTTTAAATTTGACATCGATATCTCAAATATTGTGGGAGTTATTCAACATTTTTTATTGTGGGAGGCGGGGGTGGTCGTGGTAAAAATTTGAAATTAACTTGATCTGCGTGCAGACAATAGGAGTCAACATTTCAAATTTGGTGGCTCTAGCTCTTCTAGTCTCTGAGATCTATCTAGGTGTTCGTACAGACAGACGGACAGACGGACGGAAGGACAGACGGACATGGCTATATCGACTCGGCTGTTGATGCTGATCAAGAATATATATACTTTATATGATCGGAAAATAATTCCTTCTGCCTGTTACATACATTTGCACAACTTTAGTATACCCTTTTACTCTACGAGTATTGGCTGTTACATACATTTGCACAGACTTTATATATCATACTGTGTATCTTTGTTCCTATAAAAGGGTAGATTTCCTATAATTAGGTAGATAAATCATGAGTGAGTATCCTACATAAACATTGTGTTGCCCCAGTAATCTGCTAGCCTTTCTTTGACATTGTGTGCACCGAGAGTTGAATTTTTTAAGAATGAATAATTTCGAAAAGTTTTATTTTGACGAAAGAGAAAAATCGACATGTTTATCTTGTAGGAAAGGGCTTTTGAATAAAAGGAATTTTAACTTAAAAAGGCACTACAAAGTTGTTCATGGCATGGAAATTCATGAAACTCAATCAGTATTCAATGATTCTAGTGATGGAGAAAGCTTTGTGGCAAAACCAATGCCCAAAAAAGTGAAGTCAAGTGCAATTATTTGCATAACAAAAAATGTATTTCTAAAGCACTTCATTGGTCTTGTACAAATCACAAATCATAGATTTAACTTGTCTAAGAAAACCATTCAAGATTTGAAATTGCTAAGTTAAATATGACATTATTAAACAATCCAAATGTAAATATAGAATTAAAACATTTCAAAAATACATTTTATTTGTTGGATATAGCCATAATATCAATTGCCTCTGCTGCGAAAAATGTGATGCTACCAATACTCGTTACCTTAAAAATCTGCCAACACTGATGTTCGAAAATCCGAACAATGAACCGTTCCCTACTAAAAAATACAGCCCATTTTGGACCACTTTCCACCCCCTTACAGCTTACGTAACATATTAAAATTATACCTGTGTTACGTTACAGGTTTGGGCAAGCAGCCTTGCATGGGATATTTGTCATAAAAACGATTTACCTATTTTTAGCCAATTTATCCTTGGATTAACCATCTGTACCTGCAATAAGACAAGTCTCATTCAATTACGCAGATTGTAAACGTTTGAACGTCATAAATTCTCTTCCAACCTTTTTGCATAAGCAAATATAAACAACAAGAAGAATTCCTTTACGCAGCGAGCAGCGGGCGGGCACCTGCGCGCGAGTTACATAATATTTCCTACAAATCGAGTTACACAAGAACATAATTGGCGCAGGCGCGGTATTTGGCAAACAGAAACAGAAACTGTCAAATAATCGAACCCAGCGTTTAGTGCATTTAATATGTTAAATTAAAAGAAATAAACAATTAAAAATTAAAATATATGGACAAACCAAAAAGAAAAACTACAAAGACTAATCATTTTATATATCAAATGTGAAAAATGGCTAGTATGGACCAGCATATGCAAAATTTAGCACAAGCAATAAACGAAACCCAAAATGCTCTTAGAGTTCTTGTCAATTTACAATCAACTTCTATGCAAAGCTCTAATAGCCAACGGGATCGTTATCTTTCTGAGTTAAAGCACCTTACACCATTTATGGGCAATGGTTCAACCAGCGTCGCCGCTTTTATTGAAAGGGTTGAATATTATCTCGACCGTATCCAAGATGAGGAACACAAGAAGTTTGCAGTGGCAACCATATATTTGGAGAAAATCCAAGGAGAAGCCAAAGCTTCATTACTACATCTCGAAAACTATGATGACTCGATATGAAATCGATATAAGCCTGACATTCTACCAGAAGAACTTTATGAGAACATAGGAAAGCTTAGAGCTAGTAGTATAAGGGATTTACTTGAAAAAGTTAACAAAATTCAAAACTGGAAAACAGGAACTAAAAGTACATTACAGAGACATATCACATATAGATTTGAGTGGTATAGATTCGCTTCTTGTTAATAAAATAAAAAGAATATCCCAAGGTACATTAGCATATGCTGTAAGAAATATGACTAGACTTGAAGAAATTATTAAAGAGTTAAATACAACAATGACTTCAGTATTTTTAAGAATAAAGATAGAGTTGATATTCAAAACAGATACAATCAAGGTTATAACAATTCTGGTAATCAGCAAATGTTACAACAAGCAAACAATACCACTAAAAATAACTCCAATAAAATTAACTCACAATCTGACACTAGTAAATGGCAAAAGAACAACAACAATAGACAAATCAACTCCAATTATAATTTTTGACAGGGTAATACACAACAGGGTAATACACAACAGGGTAATACACAACTGTTAGGCCAGACAAGACAAATGCAAATCAGTAATCCATCGGGACAACATTCTCAGAACTATAAAGTACCAGAAAGATCTCGTCAAACAAATTCCAAATCCAACTCCTATGGAAGTGGAAAACATTTCTCAACAATTCCAACAACTGCTGGCCGTTTTGCCTTCAGCAAATCGATAAATAATTTTGATTACTAGATATCTCAAGAAGGTACGAACCATCTATCATTAAAACTGTTGGAGATATGACGTTTTGTCCAAATTGCGAGGGCGGAAGGGAGCGTGGCAAAAATTAAAAATAAACTTGATTTGGCTGCAAGAATAAGAAATATATGCCCCATACATGTTAAACCTCTATCTCTTACCATCTTTGAGATCTGTGCGTTCATACAGACGGACGGACGGACGGACATGGCTATATCGACTCGTCTGTTGATGCTGGTCAAGATTACATATACTTTATATGGTCGAAAATGATTCCTTCTGCCTGTTACATACATTTGCACGACTTTAGTATACCCTTTTACTCTGCGAGTAACGGGTATAAAAGCCCTCTTAATTTGTGGATACTTGTTCAGCATATATAACGACTTTGCCGAGTCGGACAAATAAGCGGGCACTCAATGTGTAAATGCGTAAATGAACATACAAATTTTATAATTCATTTGAATTCTTTTTTTGTAAGTGAATTAAATTAGAATCAATTCAATTCTGATTTTTGAAAAATTGAACTAATTTAAAACATGTCAATTCGATGCCTGAATGATTCTCAGAAACCGGCTCTGCTAGAAACCGGTTTTATATCTCAAGTTTTTTACGAATGTGAATGCGTGTTTCGCTAGTGTACTGTTTTGAATGAAACACGTGAAGCCTGAGTTTTTAGAAGACTCTGATTTAAAGAATGATTCCAAGAATTTTTTATTTTTAATGAATTGAATAATGTTACTGACATTTTCGCTAAGGCTATTGATCTTAAATTTTATTTATCTATTCGGCTCTTGTAACACCGGGCTACAAGATGATACTTATTTTTATCGCACTAGTCACAATTTTGCAGTGCAAGTCCCGTTGTAGTTTAGGACTTTTCCTGACTTCAATGCTTGAAAAATTTGAAATATTGTGATTAACTTAAAGATGCTCTTATAAAAGGAGTTCTAACTTCAATCGGGGCAAAGACCTTTACTTTAAATTAAAGTGGGTTGCACAGAAACCTGGATTTTGAAACCTAATCAACAGCCGAGTCGATATAGCCATGTCCGTCTGTCTGTATGAGCACCTAGATCTCAGAGACTAGAAGAGCTAGAGCCACCAAATCAAAATCTGATCTGTGATCTGTGATTTAACAAACTGGCAAGCAAATGGTTTAGCTACGAGGTTTGATAAGTAACTAACTTTATTGAATATAACTTAAGCTAACAATTATCGCCAAGTCGAACGGAGCGATGCGGGCGCGTGCCGCGCTGGCCGAAGCCAAGCCAGAAACCGAGCGCCAGGGATGGCGCGTGTCTTGGCGTTCCGCTATCGCGTTAGGGATGGTGCTCGATCAATGGTGTGACCAGAGGTGGCCAGGGCTGCCACAGTACTCCCCCTCCAGAGACCATGTGGGAACGAATGATCAAGTTTTGAGTATAGCCGGGATGAGTGTATGTCCGGGGTGAGCATCTACAGGATTTGCACAAGTCCCAAAGTGGAGGAATGCTTGCGTATACTTCTAGCTGTGATGATTGTGTCGCAGTTGAGTCGATGGTATCCTCGCGTTGAGGCGTCGATGGTAACCTCGAGTTGAGGCCGTTGCTTCGAGTGGGGGTCGATAAGCAAGTTCGCCCAAGCAGGGTTGAGGTTGCCTAGCGTCGAGGTAGTTGCTTCGATTGGGGGTCGATAAGCAAGTTCGTTCGATCAGGGTTGAAGTTGAAGAGTCAATAGTACTGGGTATTGTACCCCGAGTAGAGACTTTCGATTGCCACACGTTGTGGACTTTCGTTTGCCACTCGTTGTGGACTTTCGCTTGCCACTCGTTGTGGACTTTCGTGGTGCCTCTCGTTAAGGACTTTCGTGGTGCCTCTCGTTGAGGACTTTCGTGATAAGATCGAGAACTTGTAGGTAGACTCAGGCTGGCATAAATTGCCAAACAAAGAGCGTCTCGAGTCGTAGCATGTTGCTAGTGGTCGGTCAGGTGTGCGGATCGCTGTGCATTAACATCGGCGACGACGAAAGATGCGATGCAGATCCGAATTCAGCTGCGTGACGTACTTCCATAAGTATGAACGATCGTCTGGCAGGCCGCGTACAATGCAACATCTGAAAAATTGGTCGGATGCCCGACCAACGTGAGATCGGTTACCTGTAGTTGAAGAGTCGATTGGGCGCACACAAAAAGCATGCGCGAGCAGCGGTGTAGAGCAGGCTGGCGATGGACGTTTTCATGGGCAGCGGTTGGTGGACAGCCTGACGTGTAAGGGGCGACAGACAGGAGGTCGGTGGACAACATGCGTGGGCAGAGGTCGATGTCATGCAAGCGAAATGAGCGCTAAAGCATATGTATACATATGACCACATGCGTTGGTGTCTGTGTGTGTTCGCTGGGAGATACTGTCTGTGTGTGTATGTGTGCTTTGCCTGCGTCTGTATGTGTTCGTATGCAGCGCCACAGTCTGCGCCAAGGATCTTGTTTGCCCGTGTCAAAGGTTTTTAGTTTTAGTTAAACCTTTAGCTGGTAGATGTGGGAACCGAAGGACACATATGAACGTCCATGATCCATGAACGAATGAGCCGCCGAATCGCATTTTGTTTGTAAGAACGCGGCATCAGTCGTGTGTGTGTGGGACAAAATGCCCAAAACACATCGAGATGGCTCCGTTGCCGCTGGTGAGTATCTGGCTGCCTGCTGTTGAGGATTTGGGTATGTTGCTGTTGTTGAGTTTCTGGCTTTAGTTAGCTTGATGCTGTTTGATATTGCTGATCGAAAGCTGCATGTCGAACTGAATCGCACAATGGCGTCACTGTATGGGTGTGTGCGTGTGAATTTCGTCAGAGATTGAAATTCATTTGTTTAACACACTGCATTGAATTTGTTTGGTTTATTGTTTGTGTTGTTTAACTTAGTCGGGGGTCACCACTTTAGCTACGAGGTTTGATAAGTAACTAACTTTATTGAATATAACTTAAGCTAACAATTATCGCCAAGTCGAACGGAGCGATGCGGGCGCGTGCCGCGCTGGCCGAAGCCAAGCCAGAAACCGAGCGCCAGGGATGGCGCGTGTCTTGTCGTTCCGCTATCGCGTTAGGGATGGTGCTCGATCAATGGTGTGACCAGAGGTGGCCAGGGCTGCCACAATGGTCAAAGTAGTGGCGCCATCTATTGCTGAGTTTGGGAAATAACTCAAATCATTTTACCTTAATTTATATAAATCATACAAGCAACAAGGGTATATTAACTTCGGTCGAGCCGAAGTTAGCTTTCCTCTATTTTTTAAATTAATTATAAAGTTTCGGTTTTTCTCAAGTAAAAAGAGGTTAAATCAAGTTTTCTTACATCATCAGTTACAACATCAGTTTTATGAAAATGATGTCTAAAAAAACTATAATTTGAAACTGTTGTGAACTTTTTTCCACAACACCCATTAGAAGTAAAGTTTAAGGCGCGTTTTTTTATTGTGGTTTCCCCAGCAGACCTAGTCCTCATTTAAAATAAACTAGCTTGGTCATTATTTTAATGCCTCAGCATCGGACTCCTGGGGAATGGGTTGATGAAAATTGATAAAACTAAATTCTACCATTGGATAGTACAGATGCCCAATGGCCATAAATATTTCATGAACTCTTACTGAATGAAGAGGACATTTTAAGTGGATTTGGAACTTAGCCAAATATTCCATATAGTGCTTTTGCGTCGACCATAGTGTGGCATGTTGCCCTTAAAGTGACGCCAAAGCCGCTCTATGTTTTATGTGTGAGCTTGCGTTTTGGGCAGGGTTCGTAAATCACGTGTTACAATTTTTTCCATAAGGAAAAAATTATTTTTTTTATGTTACTAACACGAGCATTTTTCACACGCGTGTTACTAACAGGCGAGTAAATAATTTTTGCTGACATCTGTAAAAAAATTCCAGAAAATTTTTTACACAAAATTTTTCACACGCGTGTAAAAAATTTTCAGATTTTTTTTCATTGCACTTGTATTGGTGTGTACGTGAGACGGTCGACGGTTGCGGGCCACAGCAGAGTGTGTCACAAACGGGGGTGGATAGGCATAAACACTTTGTGAGAGCCTTAAAAATGTGCGATCGGCGTCGTTCGCTATGATCAGCTTCCAAACAATGAGCTGTCTGCAAATATCCAGATCGGTGCAAAACATTCGACCTTTAACTTTGTTAGCAATGGTGTTGCATGAGAGGGAATATCCCTTATAAGAGGGCCATACAAAATTCGCTATCAACTGTTTTCGCAATACCTGCTAACCATCAATGAGCTACCCGTAGGAGCATAAGGCTGATGTCAGAGTGCGCGCGAGAAGCGATGCGATAATATTGGGCGAGAACGCGCGATAAACCACTGCAACCTTTTTTTAATTCAATCGCTCAAAAGGTGTCAGAGTGAGGGCGGAGCGATATGCGAGTGCATGCGATAAAGCGGCAGCGATGCGAGAAAGCAGTTTGCAACCTGCTTTCTCGCTTGAACTCGCTCAGATCCCACGTATTTTTTGTTGCATTCTTAGCTTCTTATTGTAAATCATCAATATGGGTCATTCTTTTTGAAACCGAACGGTTTTAGAATTCATCATTTTGGATTTAAATAAAAAAAAATCCGAAATTAGATCTTGACACTCCCACAAAAACGGGATTTTCGGTTTTGCAAAAAACCGAGATATGATATACACGCTCGATCTGAGAGAAGTGGACATTTTTGAAAAGCTTGATAAATATAAAGCTTAAATGCCAAGTTTCAATCACATAGCTCATTTTTATTTGTTTATAGCTTCAAAAATTAATATCTTTTAAACTATAAAAGTCTCCATCTTTTTGAAAGCCCCGTAATTTAAGTTATGTTTAGGGTAATAAAATGTATATTCTTAGAACCTATATCATGGTGGTTATCACTGAGAAAAAATTATATATAAACTTTAGCAACAATTACTAAATATTATTAAACAATTTAAAAAGTTTTTAAATTTGGATTTTTATAAATACAGTTAAATTCAGTTAAAATCAAGTTTTTAAAAAGCCCTTATGTTCCATTTTTTCGTTTTTGACAATTTTTGAAATTGTTTAAAAAATTAACAAAAAATTTTTTTGCAAAACCGAAAATCACGTTTTGGAGGGAGTATCGAGATCTAGTTTCGGATTTTTTTTATTTGAATCAAATATGGTGAATATTAAAACCGTTCGGTATCAAAAAGAATGACCCATATAATTGAAATATATTTCTCTCCTTTTTCATTTCGGTTGAGTGGGTGGACACTTTATTTTTGTTAACAAAATTAATCGTTGCCTTCTAGCAAAATATTCTTCGTCTGAATCCATCACGCCCACTTTAATAACTGAATATAACAATGCAACTCGCTGCTCTCAAGGAATTGCGCTCACAATAATCCCAGAAAATAAATCTCGCGCTCTCTGAGTTGCAAGCTCTCACTACTGGCCTAATTTGTATTATTAAATCATGGTAAATTCTGACAGCAAATTAAAGTTGATCAATGCAACTCGCTTCGCTCACAGCTCTCACTATGCCATCTTCTCGCATTGCTCATAGCAAGAAATATTATCGCTTCTCTCGTTGCATCGCTTCTCGCGCGCACTCTGACATCAGCCTTATGCGGGGGTAAGCGCTGTATAAATGCATATTCTACAGAAAGGTGCGCGACCGTCGACCGTCTCAAAAATTATTTACACGCGTGTTAGTAACACGTTTGACAAAAATGCTCGGTTTAGTAACATGAAAAAAATAATTATTTTCTTATGAAAAAACACGTGAAAATACAATTTTTTTTCATTGATGTTTATTATCATGGCAGAAAAAATCTTTTGAGCATTTTACGAACTTTGGTTTTGGGTCCACAAATTTTTTCGAATGGTTCACGGTTTGATGGATATAGCCCTCGTCTTCTAAACAATTGTATGACTTCCAACAATCGAAAATCCCTTTTTTGACCCTTTTTAGACGCGTTTTGTGGGGAACCTATACTTTTGTTTTGAATTTTTTTGATAATATCGTAAATTACTTTTTCTTAACTTTAAAATAAACTATCCCAAAGAATTGTACGATTATTTTTAGCGAAGATATACTATTTTGAATACAAATAATAAAATAATAAAATTGTCTACTGCCCAAAGCTATGCCTTGCAAAAATAACAGTACAACAGGCTAGTAATTTGTACAAAATTTCAATGGAAATTTTAATCAACACCCATTCCATACTTTGGGGCAGCAACAATATATTCGATTTTTGTGTATGGTAGAATGGTATATCTTCATTCAAAAAATTCGTAGAACTGTTGGGAATAGTTTATTTCAAAGTTAAGGAGTAGTACTTTACTATTATATCAAAGAGAGTCAAAACAAAAATATAAATTGCTAAAAATCTCGACGTGATAAACCATTTCTGAAAACAGATTCGTGTCCAGCACACGAAAATCATCTAGAATCACCACCAACTTTTCATTACTGGAAAAAGTTTAATTTTGTTGCCTTGTGTTAATAACTTAATTCTGTTTCGGGTTTCGGTTACGGTAAAGCTGCCTTTACACTTGACATATATCTCTAAATAGTCGGTTGTCAAACTTCTCTAAAGAGAATCTCTTATCAAATAGAACCTGTTCTATTTCACCAAAGAAGGCTAAATTTTCTAAATATTTGATTTGCTATTACACTATCCTCAGAGAGTCTCTTTAGAGATATCTGACAAGTGTAAAGGCAACATTACGGTAATTAGTATAAAATATTACTTTGTCAAATCATGCAGACAAGAGCGACCTCTTTTGGAATCTCAATTATCCAGTAAATGTACTAAGTTCAAATTTCTTAAGCAGAATTATTTTCTCTTATACTATTTCGCTTATACTTCATGAAACAAATGTTTATTCTCAGAAATGTCTTTTTAATCAAGACTGTAATTAGATCTAAGTAGCATAACAGCATTTAGAGTTTAGTTAGTCCAAGCTTTATTTGATAAAATTGACTCCTCTAAACAAACGCTCAATACTCACTAGTGTGGGTTCCCCTGCTAGCACAACTTTTGATAATTCAAAAAGATCTGCAAATATTGTGGAGTTTTTTCCCACCATTCCCAATACGTCTATCTTGCCTAGCCATATTTTTGTTTAAGAAACATATTTAATGAAGATGTCAGATTATTGGTGATTAGACTGTTTTATTTTCGGATTGTTTTTGCACGTGACATCATATAAGCATCTACATAGCTGCAAATTTCCGACAAACTTGGTTTTGGACTGTTTTCCCCCTGATAATTCAATCGAATTATTGTTGTCCATTATTCGATCTGATAACAATTTGATGCTGTTAATTTTCTGCTCTAGTTCGATTAGTGTGGTGAACGGATGTAATGTGCAATCATGACTGCTGGATTTTGTAATTGTGATGGATGAAAAAATCAGAAAAATTCAAGCTGTTATTTAAAATGAAATGATAACTTTCGCGCATACTATTTTTTACTAAAAATTCCATCAAAGCCGTTCAGCATAAGCCATTCAACTTTTTTTTTGGTAGATGATGTTTGATGTATGATTTTTTATGGTTTGATGTCAATGCATCTCGGATCAAGCATCACTAACTTGCTAGACAAAAGTTTCGTCAATGCTGAGTTGTTGTTTTCGATTTCAATTTTACATTGAATCCAGATGGAATAAAAATCAACAAAAACTAACAGTTTGCTCTGCATTCTTGCTGTTGCAACTTTTTCTGCTGCTTAAACTGTAACAAATTCGCTAATAATATATTCGCCAAACGTTAAGTTTCAGAAAAAATCAGAGCTAGCTGCTGCCAAATTTGAGAGAAATTTGAAAGATGAGAATAGTAGAGATTTTGGTTAGCAGCACTCTCTCTTTTCTTTGCGCCCATTAGCAACAGTTTGGCGCAAAATAAATATACAGCCAATTTTCTATACCTATAAATCTGTAAGTCCGACTGACTGACTGACTGACAGATTATTAACCCACAGCCAATACCGCTTACCCTAGAGATCTAAAATTTGGCATAGCCTTCGGTTAGTTACTATGAATGAAAATTTTGAAAATTTGATCGCGAATTGGGTGAAAATGATTAAAAACTAAATTTGTATGGGATATAACTCTATTTTCTCTATAACTGTTGTCTATTGTCTCCATTCATAAATGAAACCGTAGCTGTTAAATAATGGGCACATTCAGCTGATAAATCCGATTAGCGATTACTGATCTACGATTTGCGATTGCTGATGAGTCTCTGCTGAGTAGGATTGATAGCAGCCTTTAATATATTCTGTGGCTTTAGTACTTATTATCATAAAAAATCCCTGCGACAAATAAACTTCAATATTTACATACACTAATAGAAAATTGTATGTGAAAACTTACCCTTAGGCAGACTGATCCAGCAATCGGTAACCAATCATACTTTTTGTACGATTCCCTTTCAGCAATCATGAATGTCAAAAGTGCCAATCGCAATCGGCAATCACTGCATTCAGCATAAATGCATGATCGCAAACGGCAATCATAAATCACAAATCGCAAATCAAAATTTTCTGCTGAATGAGCCCAATGATTACTAATCGTAATCATTAGATATTCGATTAATTTTTTAAAGATAAAATAATGAATAAATTACGACTTTTTTCAGTTTCGCACGATTACTAATTGATTACGATACGAAATAATCAAAAATCATCGATTATTGGAAATTACCAAAAAATAATCAACAATAAATAGTCAAAAGTAGTCAAAAAGATTTCTTCAGATTACTTTTGATTATTTTTAAAAAAATTGTATATTCAGCCTGAAAATAAACACTTAAGATACGTTTGGAAAAAATACTCAGACGTCTCAGTGGCGTAGAGCGCTGTATGCATAACTCATTATCGGGCAGGCATGTGTTCAATTCCTGGAGATGAAACATGGTGTAAAGAGGCGGGTGAAGGGTGGGCGAAAGGGGGAGAACGAGGGGGAACAGTGGGCTAACAGTGGAGGAGGGAACGTGGGAAGAGGGGGTGGGGAAAAAGAGGAAAAGCAAACTTTGAATTGAATATTCATTGAAGAGTGACTGCCATGAGGTCAAGTTGTGAATTCAGTGCGTCCCATGACACCCACTCTTATTTTTGGGTTTGATCGTCAGTTCATTTAGATTAGTTCAATTCATTGGTTCAACGAGACGGTATTTATTTGTAATTCCCAATCTTTTTTTTTACCCTTATTATGTTTATGGATGTCGAAGTATAATCAAAAAATTTTGTCGCTTTAAATTAAGTGAAAAACTAAGGAAGCTTCCTATATAAAATATCGCTAGACCCGAAGTTCACAATGTAGTTGTGCGGAAGAGGTATATTTTCTGCATCCACTTCACAGTAAGGAATAAATGTATATTTCTGGAGTTTCCGAGCGCCTAAAAAATATTGTTGGACCGGATGGGATAAAGTTTAACATATGTACAGGCCACTGCATTTAGCTCGCAAAAATTTTGATTCATTTTTACCAGCTGTGAACTCGAAACTATCTATCCAACAACACAATTTCAACAATTTCTTAAAATCTTGGACGCGGACGAAGTCGCGACGGGTTTAGCTAGAAGTGAATTAATAAATATGTATGTAAAATGTTCATTGCATAATGTACATACAACCAGGGCTTAATCCCGAAACGAATTTCGGTTCCGGTACTGTCTATTTCGGTTTTCAATTAATTTCGGTTTCCGGTTTCGATACGGTACCCGGATTTTTATTTCGGTATACCGGTACGCACCGGTATAAGTACTACTTATTATTAATATTGGAAAAATTTAATTCTGAGATAAATCTAAATCATTTTATTTCTGTGAGAATCATTTTATTCCTGTGTAATAAAACGAATCAGAATTCAACACAAAATGAATGGTTTCTCATTTAAAGTAAAATTATATAGACTATTTCATATTTCGTATTTTTTTACGTAGTTAGCAAATAAGAACCTATGATTACATTCTTTACTCATATATATTATGTTAAACATTATTAGTTTTCGAATTTAACTTTGAATTTTATACGTTAAGCATTCTTGTGAATTTGCTCGCAGTAACATAATAGCATTCAATGTGGTTGAGTCCATACAACTTCTAAGCGGATTCATTATAAATTACGCCAGAGAATAGGCGTTCCACGCTAACCTTTGTAACTGGAACCGAAAGCACGACTTTTGAAATCTCATACAATTCTGGGAACGTTTTGGAGGATTTTGACCACCAGTTAAGAATGTTTTCATGGTTTCGAGCACGTTAAAGTGCGTGAAAAGTCTTAATGAAATCCACAACACACAATTGACACAATTGAAGTGTTTTTATCACCAAGTTGCTTTCGCTGCAATATCATATATGCCTTAACTTTGGCAGCGCTATTTTTTGCAGTTATTAGAACTGCATTCATCATTAAGCAGTGATTGATCAGCAACCGACGAAATTTGTGCATAAATATTTTTTAAAAGATTGATACAAGTATTTTTTTGCTCAGTACTTATCGTTAATCACCCAAAACTAGATTTCCGCTGGTTCTAGTATGCGTACAATTTGGCGAATTACAACAAATTAATTAAGTTTATCCAAATGTTTACTAGTAGAGGAAAAACGTAAATTAACTCATATATCTGTTTCTGTTGCGGTACTGATAACACTAGTTTACAAAAGAAAAAAAATTAAATGACCCATTTCTACTGAAACTATTTTTAAGTGTAGTTTGGATTGGTGATCTCAAAAATCAGTTTTAAAAATTTTTCCATGGCAACGTTTTTAAAATATGAATTTTTTTCATTTTTTCTGTAGGTGCACTTACATTTTATGCAAGATATGAATCGAAAGGTAATTAAATTGTCAATTATAGCGTATAGCATTATTTTCAGATCGGTTTAGAAGTTTGAATACAATGACCAAAAATATTTAAAAAAAATCGATTTTTTGCATAAAAATTTAAGAAATTTCCTTTTTAATCGCCTAGGAAAAATATAAAAAAAAATTATTTTTATTCTCTCAATTTGTGAAATTTTGTCAAATGATTTTTTTTATCTATCGACATGATCGACCTACTCGAAGAGGTGGTGGTGTACTGATCGCAGTCAAGACTAGCCACCGTTCGGAATTAATTCCACTAAGTCTGCCTGATGGTGTGGAATTCGTAGCCGTAAAAGTTTCTTTTCTTTCCTTTTCGTTATATATTACTTGCTCCTATATCCCTCCTTCTTCCGATATTCAAGTTTATATGAACCATATAACTTGTATAAAAGATGTTTGTGCCCAATTACGAGACATTGACTCATTGGTTGTTGTAGGTGATTTCAACTTACCAAACATCGCCTGGTCGTATCTTAATAAGTCAACCTATCTTGTGCCATCAACACAGCATGACTTTTTAGATCATCTGTTTGACATGTCCTTGTCTCAGATAAATTCAATTCCAAACGATCTTAATAAATTGCTGGATCTTGTCTGACAGTACTAATGCTGTAGTTTCTAGGTCCGCCCCTCTATCACTGCCCGAAGATATTTTCCATCCTACTCTTGAAATCTCTCTTTCAGTTTCTGAAACTACTTCATCAACCTCTAAAATTCCTAATAAACCTCGTCGTTGTTTTCGTAAAGGAAACTTTACATTATTAAATCAACTTATTTGTGCAACAGACTGGTCACCTCTGTTCAATGCGTTTGATTTTGACTTTGCTTTTGCCTTTTTCTATGAATATATTAATTCTCTCTTAGATATCTGTGTTCCTAATAGCGTAGCTTCTCCCGCATCACTTAATCCTCCTTGGTACTGCCCCAGACTTTCTAATTTGAAAAATATTAAGTCTAGATGCTTTAAAAAGTATAAACGATCTGGCTTGGCTGTTGATTTCTCTAAATATTCAATAGCAAAATCCAACTTTACAATTTTTAACTCTGAATGCTATAGGAGAGGACCCTAAACAATTATATAGCTTTGTGAACTCTTCATCACTACCTTCTTCTTTTTTTCTGGGTGACCAAAAGGCTGGCAATGATTCCGCTGCCGTCGACCTATTCGCAGACTTTTTTCAATCAACGTATTCCTCTATACACCTTACTAACACTTCTTATCCTTATACGATTCCTTCTTCTAACTCGATATGTGTTCCCTCAATTAGTGAAAGCTCCCTGGCCTGACAACATTCCTAGTTGTGTTCTCAAAGAGTGCTGTAGTTCCTTATGCAAACCTTTGCTTAAGATTTTCAATCTATCAATCGATTCTTCAGTCTTTCCAACTCTTTGGAAAGAGTCCTATATCATTCCCCTTCATAAAAAAGGTGGAAAATCTGATATTTCCAATTACAGAGGCATAGCTAAGCTCTCCGCTATTCCTAAATTATTTGAAGAGATTATAACCTCCACCTTGCAGCATTATTGCAAATCGATTTTATCCCCTTTTCAGCATGGGTTTATTAAGCCTCGGTCAACTATGACCAATTTGCTTGAATTTATTTCATTGGTTAATGATGGGTTCCTTAAGAAAAAGCAAACCGATGTCATTTACACCGACTTTAGTAAGGCTTTTGACTCTGTAAACCATGATATTCTCCTCTATAAGCTTGATCGGTTAGGATTTCCCGCCTCTTTTCTGCTCTGGATTTCGTCCTATTAAAGTTATATTACGTTTAGACACTTCAAAGCCCGTCTCTGTAACGTCCAGTGTACCGCAAGGTAGTCACCTTGGTCCTTTGTTTTTTACTCTTTTTATTAATGACCTACCCACAATACTATCTTATTCTCGGATACTTATGTATGCCGATGACGTTAAACTTATTTTATCTTTCAGTGACCCGACACATTCCATTAGATTGCAAGATGATTTAAACTCCTTGCAGTCTTGGTGCTTGGTTAATCATTTATACCTTAATTGCTCCAAGTGCAGGTTTATGACTTTCCATCGTTGCAAACCTTCGCTGGCTATTTATACGATTGGCAATGAACCCCTGCAGCGAATATCTACAGCCGTTGATCTTGGAATTCTTTTTGACCCCGAATTGAGTTTCAATCCTCATATCTCCTCTATTGTTAATAGGGCGAATGGTGTACTTGGATTCATTAAACGTTGGTCGAAGGAATTTAATGATCCATACACCACAAAGCTCCTGTACACTGCTCTAGTCCGTCCTGTACTTGAATACTGCTCGTCCGTCTGGTGTCCGCAATATAAAAAGCATATCGATCGTATTGAATCAGTACAAAAGCAATTTTTGCTTTTTGCTCTTCGTGGACTAAATTGGGACCCTAACCTTCGTCTGCCATCGTACTCCAGCAGACTCTTGCTTATTAACCTTCCTTCGTTAGCTAACCGTAGAACAGTCTTAGGTGTTTTTTTTCTTCATAAGCTAATCATTAGTGTTGTAGACTCCACCGAACTCTTAGGTCGCCTTAACTTTTCCGTTCCTTCTAGGCCAACTAGAAACTATTTACCTTTAATCTTGCCCAGATGCACAACTGATTATGCCCAGCACAATCGTTTTCGGGTCTTATGTCAAAATCACAATGATCTCTATCACCTGCTCTCAACAGATCTCTCTTTCTTCTCTCTAAAAACGTTTCTCTATAATTATCTCCGGGGAAATCTCTGACCACTCCCAGCTGTGAGTAGGGGCATAGCTTGTCGGACTGGCTAAAAAATCCTCCCCCACCGGGTCAGAGATTTTCCGGTTATTTAGTTTTAAGTTTTACGCATAAATTTTTTATTTTTAAAGTTTACTTTAAGATATTTTTCTCCCTATCTCAGTTTTATTTTAATTTAGTATATTATCTTATTTTTTTTCTCCTTTGTTCCTACATAGCTATAGGTTTTGGTTTTTTTCTCTCTCTCTCTCTCCCTCTTCTCGATCTCTATATTATTAAAGTTTTTGTTAGCTCTAATAACGTCTCTGACTACAATTGGCTGTGAATAGGGGCATAGCTGGCCGGACGGGCAAATAAAATTCCCCCACCGTGTCGGAGTCGTTATTAGTTTATTTTGTAATTTTATTAGATTTTCTTTGATAGGCTTCATTAGCTCAAAAAATTTTTGTAACGTATATACATTTTCGTTGACAGCCTTTTTTTGTCAACTCTAAATAAATAAAACATAAGAATCGTACTTCTACAAAGATAATAAGGTATTGATGAAGAAAATCTATAAATAAATATTGTAGCTGGATCAATTTAAGTGAAGGAACTAATAGTAAAATTTTAGTATTTTAAATATAAAATGTAGTATTAAATGAAAAATTTTTTTTTCTATTTTCTTCGTCTTTTGGTCAATGTTAGAAGTGGGCGAATAGCCAAATCAGAAAAAAATTCCAGAACAGAACAAAAGTCGAAGCAAAGGAAAATTTATTTTTTAAAAATCTCAAAAATACTACTTTTTTCAGCACATAATTGCTCCCAGCTCTTGAAGTCATTTATAGATTTTGTTCATCAATATCTTAATTTCTTCGCTGAAGTGCGGTTCTATAAAAATAAAAACTAACTAAAAATAAAAATAGTTTTTTTGAATTTTTAAATATTTTTCCTCGGCGTTTGGAAACGAAATTTATTGCGTTTCGAGCAAAAAGTCGATTTTATTGAAATATTTTTTATTATTGTATTCAAACTACTTAACCGATGCGAAAATAATGTTTTGTGCAATTATTGACAATTCAATTACCTTTCGATTCATATCTTGCTTGACTCCATTTGACGATTATGAAGTCAGATATGGCTTAAAATGTAGCCATGAAAAAAATTTTGAAATCGATTTTTGAGATCACCAAACCAAACTACACTTAAAAATAGTTTCAGTATAAATGGGTCTTTTTGGCTGTAAACTAGTGTAACCGTTTATGTTAATAAAGGTTATAGGGGTACGGTTATAAGAAAAAACTTTTTTTCGGTTGCGGTTTTGGTTACACATTTTAAAGTGTTTATAGCGGTTAAAGGTTACGGTTTCGGTTACGGTTTTAATATCTGGTTTCAAGACAACCGAACTCACAAAAGAATTGAATACAACAGATTAGTTCACCTAAAAGTTAATTCACGCCTTCAAAATTGACACATTTTCAAAAACTATAACTAAACTATAACTATAGCTATATATACATATATGTATTATATTCATTTATTTATTATTATTCTTACATCCTAGTGCGACAAGGGTAAACTTATAAATTAATGCACTAGTCACTAGAGAGAAAACACAAACATTGAAAAGAGAGTAGTAGCATAATTAAATCTACAGTTACATTATTACTACATCTGTTATAGGCGAATCGGAAAATTTTAAAATTGTTAATTAATTAATTAATTAATTGTTTAACAATAAGAACGTCTAAGCTAACTAACTAACTACCTATGTATACGTGAGGGGGTAATTGGTTCCACAATCGAACAGTGTGTACGAAGTATTGACGTTCTGAGCAAGATAATTTATGACGTATGTTTTTGATATTTTTAGTTCTAGACGATGAGCTGAAACATTATTTGTCAAATAAGTAGCTTCGCTCCTTTGTAAAATAGTTCGGTGCAAAAGCAGTAGATTTTTAATTTATATATATATATTATTTTTATGTATATGGGGTTTAGTGACCTGTTTTGCTTTTAGTCAAAGTTGGGATAGCCCAACCACCTATTAGCAGCCTTAAGCAACAGAATTAATTACAGCAAATTGGTAAACAAACACCTTCAATCAAAAAACCATAGCAAAAACTCGGGTTGCGAATTTACAACATTGTACTTCCTCTGTATTTATTAGCCGCCTGAAGATGTTTAAATACAAACTGGTATGTTTGTTTGAAGTGTGAACAGCAAAACAAGTCCACTGATGAGAGAATTTGGTTATTCTCGAAACAGCGATCGTTGTACGGACATACCCAATAGCTATTCCAAAATGTTGTAATTAATATTTGTTGATTTGTGTTGCTTATATAGAATTATACTCAACCATAGACCTTGAGCCAGCCAGAGGTAAACTTTGACTATATTATTTTTATATATATTATTGTTTTATTTTTAGATGCCTATGCAAAATTCTTCTTTGGTCACCATTCTTAGTATCGTTATCATGAATTTTGTGGTGTGTCGCATTTTCTTAGGAAATAAGTATATGTGCGAACTAAGTTTGATGTGCATGTGTGATGTGCATGTGTGATGTGCAATGATGAGCGTCCCGCTAACCCGCTAAGTTTTATTAAAAATTATCAAAAGGTAACTTGTGGATGCATTTATGACGTAAAGCAACTATTCTATGAGTGATTTTTATCCTAGCATGCCACGTTGAGTGCATTTGTCAGCTAAAGAGCGTGGAATCATAATGGGGCTCAAGAAAAATGGCTCTTAAACTGCTGATATAGAAGTCAACCGGCATAGGAACACGATATCAAACTTTTTAAAAAACTTAGACTATAATGGTGAAATCCAACGCTGTGGCAGACCAACCAGCATTGACTCACGCTGCAAACGGGAAATTCGTTTTTTTGCCGTTCAGAAAGACATTTCATGCAACGAAATAAAGTGTCATTTAGACTTAATGTAACTAGAAGACGTGTTCATCAAGTTCTTATTGAAAACAATAACACTTCATATACTTCCCGAGTGCCTGTACCAAAATTACTTCCACCTCACCTGAAGGCTCGTGTGGCATTGGCTGAAAGATAAAAATTTTGGTCAACTGAGTTCCACAATGTGGTTTTCTCCGATGAGAAAAAGTTTAAATTAAACGGTCCAGTTGAATTCCACAAATATTAGCGCAATTAACGGCAACTACAGGACTATTCGATTTTTCAATAAGAAAAGGACTCAATTCACAACAAAGGCTTCTCTTTCATACAGAAACATTCCGGATTTGGATTGGCCAGTGCCCGGACTTAAGACCCATTGAGGACCTCTGGGGAATCTAGTCTGCCAAAGTTTTTAGTAATGGTTGAAAGTTTGAGACACTCAAACAACTTAGGTACGTTTATGTTGCAGAGTGGGAGCAAATCAGCAATTTAACTCTGCAAAAATTGGTGGATTCTATGCCTGATCGCCTTAATAAGTTTATAACGGCAAAAGGAAAGACCATCAACTACTAAATTATAAACAAAGTGCAAACATAAGGATAATAAAGCAGACAAATTGAAAATGCACATATACTTATTTCCTAAGGACTTCTTTTATTTAAGTTAATATATTCCGAAGCTTAAACAAATTGAATTGTTATTGGTTTTTTTTTGTCTTGTATTTATTAATACTATTAAATAAATTAAAACGAATTCTATTCCTGCAATTCTCACCAGACTGAATTTCTTTCCTGCAAGCGGGGCTGCACTCAGAAAATTATTTTTCTATATTTAAGAAAATCGCCCAAAAATTTAGAAAAATTTCTGTGTTTAAGTATTTTATTTCTGAAATTTAGTAAATTTACCTTAAGAATGAATTTTTTTAATTTTAAGGTTAATCGCCTTAGGACGTATTTTATATGAGTTTTTTTTAGCGGAAAAAAATATTTTGTATTTTGCTTCGTCTTTTGGTCAATATAACAAGTGAGTGAAAAGACAGATCAGAAAAATAATCAAGAACAGAACAAAAATCGAAGCAAATTAAAATTTATTTTTAAAAAGTCTCAAAAATACTAAATTTTTCCACACTTAATTGTTCACAGCTCCTGTATTTGTGCTTAGATTTTGTTCATCGACATCTTATTTTCTTCGTACCTCAGTGAATATAAGTATATGTGCATAGATGTTTTTAAGAACATGTTATTATGACGGAATAGAATTCGTTTGAATTTATTTTGATTTAGAACTAATAATAATAAGAAGACAAAAAAGCCAATAACAATTTAATAT
This sequence comes from Lordiphosa magnipectinata, assembly GCA_037044535.1. Taxonomy (NCBI): domain Eukaryota; kingdom Metazoa; phylum Arthropoda; class Insecta; order Diptera; family Drosophilidae; genus Lordiphosa; species Lordiphosa magnipectinata. Next base: position 1,294 of record JBAMBO010000097.1, on the reverse strand, counting down.
TTGTTTAAGCTTCGAAATATATTAACTTGAATAAAAGAAGTCCATAGGAAATAAGTATATGTGCATTTTCAATTTGTCTGCTTATTATCTATTTGTTGCTTTCTCAGTGTTATGACCATTAGTTAACCTTATTAAGGCGATCAGGCATAGAATCCACCAAGTTTTGCAGAGTTAAGCTGATTTGTTCCCACTCTGCAACAAAAACGTGCTTAAGTTGCTTGAGTGTCTCTAACTTTCGACCATTCCTAAAAACTCTGGCAGACTGGATTCCCCAGAGGTCCTTAATGGGTTTTAAGTCCGGGCTAATCGCTGGCCAATCCAAAACTGAAATGTTTCTGTATGAAAGAGAAGCCTTTGTTGTGAATGGCGGCCTTTTCTTGTGGAAAAATCCAATAATCCTCCCAAAGGTTATTTTCAAATTAAACAAGTTCACTTTCCAACAACTATACTTACATCTCGGCATTAATTTTAGTTGGAATAAAACAATTCCGAGACCTTCCAGCATGACCAAAAGCAGACCAAATCTTTAGGGATCCGCCACGTGTTTCCGCTTATGCCGGGAGTGCCTGTGGCTGCCGTAAATCGCGCTAATATTTATGGAATCCAACTGCACCCTCTGAATTAAACTTTTTCTCATCGGAGAAATCCACATTCGTGGGGCTCAGTTGACCAAAATTTGTATCTTTCAGCAAATGCCACATGAGCCTTCAGGTGAGCTGGAAGTAGTTTTGGTACAGGCACTCGGGAAGTATATGAAGGGTTGATCTGTTTTCAATAAGAACTTGATGAACACGTCTTCTAGCTACATTAAGGTCTATATGACACTTTATCTCGTTACAAGAAATGTCTTTCTGAACCGCAATACTACGAATTTCCCGTTTGCAGCGTGAGTCAATGCTGGTTGGCGTTTGATTTCCCCAATATTGTCGAAGTTTTTTAAAAAGTTTGTTATCGAGTTCCTAATATGGTTGACTAGCCTCTATATAAGCAGTTTTAGTGTCACTTTTCTTGAGCCCCATTATGAATCCACGCTCTTAAGCTAACAAATGCACTCCACGTGACATGCTAGGATAAAAATCACTTGTAGAATAATTGTTTTATGTTATAAATGCATCCGCAAGTTACCTATAGATATATTTTAATAAAGCTTATCGGGTGAACGGGATGCTCACTGCCAAATGCTCATCAAACTTAGCTCGCACATATACTTATCCTAAAAAAATGCGATCACACCACACAAAATTCATGTTAACGATACTAAGAATGGTGACCAAAGAAGAATTTAGCATAGACA
>JBAMBO010000096.1:0-50713 GCA_037044535.1 Lordiphosa magnipectinata | reverse complement strand
AAAATAACAGCGTTTAAAAATGCTACTTTATGTGGTCGGAGATGCATCCTTCTATGCGTTACAAACATTCGGACAATTTTAATATACCCTCTCTACAAGGGAATAAAAAGTTTTTCTCATTAAGACCCATTTTCCTATGGCAGCTATAAGATATAGTCATCCGATCCGGTCGGTTCCGAAATATTAGCAGCGTGCAGTAAAACGAAGACTCTGTGCTAAATTTCAGTTCGATAGCTTTAAAACTGAGAGACTAGTTCGCGTAGAAACAGACGGACAAAGCTAAATCAACTCAGCTCTTCTCGCTGATCAGGAATAAATATAATTTATGGGTTCGGAAATGAATACTTCTATGCGATGCAAACTTCTAGCAAAATTAGAATACCCTTTCGTACCCTTAAAGATGAAAATTTGACAAAGTGGTCAGAATCGTAGAAGCTATCAAATGCTGCTCCAGCTACTCAGGTAAGCGCATAACGTTTATTTTCCAGGCTGAAGTTTATTACGTCTCCTTTTTAAAACCGGAAGAAGGCAAAAACGAAATAGCCGATAAAAAATATGATCTAATCATATCAAACTTGAGAAGATTTTGTTGAATACAATTGAAAATTGATGTAAATTCGTATTTGTGTGTGTGTAGGTAGGGCTTACCCACTTTGTCTGGTATTAGGTTAAAAATTTCTTTAAATTTTACCGGTCCGTACCGTATACCGATTTAAAAACCCAGGTAACAATACGAAGCATAAGTTTCGGTACGTACCGGAACCATAAACAATTTGGATTGATTCCCTGGTGTTGATTGACAATACGTAGATTGGAACTTAGCTGATTTAAAACCAATTCCGAACCAGTTTGAACCGGTTTAAAAGTGGTACGAAGTCATATCCAATAACTTGAACTTGAAATTGGCTTTGTAGGTGGGAAATATGGAGTCGGACATTTGCCCGATTCAAACCTGTTTAAAGCCATTTTCAGCCTCTTCAAAATTGATTATAAATCGTGTTAAAAAAATATGTTTCTACACAATTTGTCGAGCTGCAAAATCTACAACTTAACCGAATTTAAAAACGGATACGGAATCAGAGCACATTAATATTGTGGGTCTATAAATAAGTCCAAAACTCTTTGTACTTAAAGTTAATAGTTTTCGAGCTAAAGAGCTTGAAACTTTGCAACGAAGTGCTTTTGCTGCAATGTTGTGGTCATGCATTTGCAAAAGGTTTGAAAATATTTTCTCACAAATAGCAAAGACGTTAGCAAATAGTTTTCACCCAAGGAAACCCAAAGGATCAATAACCAACTCAAAACTAAATTAGAAATCTCATAGCAATTTCTCATTATAAATTCAAGAAACATTTCAGGGTTTGACATCAAAATTGGATTATTCCATTTTCTTAATTATGAATTCACTGATGGCCTAATCTTAACTATTGTTTTGGGTATCCCCATGTAAACAACCTACGCCTCCACACGCCCACTTGCCCAGCCATCCCTCCGGGGGGAGAAAGAGTGTGTTGTGTGTGTGTGCCTACGTCACACAAGAGAATAAGCCAACACCCGCCAGCACTCAGCAGGGACTAGTCATAATTATCATACTTTTAGCTTGTTGTTGTTTTTGTTGTTGTTGGTGCTGTGACGCAATTGGGCAACGGAATTTGCGCAAATTGCTTGAATAGACACAAAATACATGTTGAATAGCGGGGAGGGCCGGCCGGCCGGCCAACAAATGTCATATGTGGACAGGCGAGAGACCCACCGCCCCACCGACTTCCACCCACGCATCGACTCTCGCTCTCTCTCCCTCTCTCTCTGCTTGAGTATAAAAAAAATCTATAATGACGATAACCTTGCTCAAGGTAGTTCAAAGCGGTATTGAATGGCTTATATACTCCCTTCCCTTCATCAAGATAATCTCAACCGAATTTGGTAACTGTCGATAACTGGCTAGGGGAGCCGAAGGAAATTATGTATGTTTATGTAAACAAATATTACGTGGAGCTGTCGGCGACAGGCAAGGATGGGGCTGAGGATGAGGATGAGGACGAGTCGCGTAATACACTGTAACTGATGGGCACGTGAATGGTGTGTGAAAGTGCAATAAACGTTGAGCGACGCCAACACAAATAAATTGCAATGACGTAAACGAAACGAAACGAGACGAGAGAAAAAACGCTCGTTTGTTCATACGGACTGACGTCGTTTTGGATTGGGATGAAGTGACGCTGACCGAGGGAAAGCTAGAGATAGGGATAGTCTGTCTGGGTTGCTTCCCCCCACTCCATTCGGAGCTTGGGCCACCGACCTACCCCATTTTGGTCATGCATTGCAGCTCCTTCATGATCCTATCCGGGTGACTGGTTGGTATGTGATGTTTGATGGCAAACTTGCGGCGCATATTGTCAGGCATATGCGAATCCCTCTTGAGAGTAGCCAGCAGGACAGTGCTGAAGGTGCCATTGCCAATGCGACTATGTACGTCGAAGAGTTGTCCAACATCCGGGATGCGCTGCAGCAGATCAGTAATGGCCTCTGTGTAAAATGAAAGGAGAAGAAGTTAGAGGTTAGTAAGTGAATTAATCCTGAGATGCTCAAGAGAGCATTGTTGTGTACAAAAATAGATTGGAATTACGCGCACACACACACCTACACGAGCACACGAATCATACATAGACAGCGAGTCTTGGTTTATACGTGACGTAATATACTGATATCATGATATCTAATCTAGTTCTTTAAGTGATATTTTAGGGCTAAATGAAGTAAGCTGAAACAGAAATACCCTTTAGGGTATTCAAGGAAACTAGTATGTGTTTACAAAAGTAGTAAATGTACTTTTTTATCTATCGATAAAGTTAAGGTCCCACTCGCAAACAAAATTTGAACACATTGTGCAAACAAAGTTAGCCTTGAACTGTAAATGTTTGCCTGAAACAAATTTGGTGTTCCCAAATGAGCAAATATTTGCTCTTAAAAAATTTGCGTAAACTTTTCTCCTCCGCAAATAGTTTGCGTTAGTGTTCACACTGTTTGGGGCAAATTTTATTATATATTTCTTTGCCCAATCTTTAAAATAATAAAACAGAAAAGGCACAGGCATGGTGATAGCTCCCGGTAGTTGCAGTATATTTTTCGAAATCCGCACATTACCATTAGCAAGATTGTAGACAATAAGCCCATGTTTTTAAGGCTTTTATCAGTTTCCTTCATATGAAAGAGAATGGGAAAAAATTGATGAATTGATATATCTTAAAATCTTAATAAGAAATGCGCAATACAAAATTTTGTATTTTGAATCTGGGACGAATTGCTGGATTTCTGATGGAAGAGTTTTTTGTCAAACTTCCTTATATGAGGGTCTGGTCTCTAACTGCTTTAACATTCCTGAAGACGCACCCTTGCCACAGGGTGAGATTGCTGCTCAATATTTGATGGGGGTCGATGATGCTTTTGCAATTAGCTTAAAGACTTCTAAATTCTATTGCCAAAGAAATTTATCTTTTGTTGAAAGTGCATTTAATTACCGACCTTCCAGAGCTCGACAAGTTATGGAAAAACCATTCTTTCAGCACGACTAATATGTTGTTGTTAGTAGTAAAACTTTACTAGGGATGCTGTTTTCTTCGTACCTATAACATCAAATCAACAATACAATATATGTTGTGAAGATGTAGCTGAAATCAGACGACAACAGCTGTTGGCTAACCTAACAAAAATACCTAATTTTTTCATTATGCATTTATTTTTTTCGTGGTCTTGCAGTTTAATTTGAATTTACTTGCTCAAAAAAAATCTTTTTTTTTTTAATATGGCAAATATTTTAAATTTTGCTTGTAAAAATTTGATTGTAAGAGCAAACACGCAAACTAAATCGGCCGAGGGTGTTTCCACTTGGTCCCACTAGACAAATATTTGCTTAAAATTGTTGGTGCACAAACATGGCAATCTTTGCACGCAAACAATTTGGTGTTCACACTTAAGACAAACAATATGGGCAAAATTTTAGATATATTTGCGCGTGTGGGACCTTACCTTAAATATGCGAAAATAAGACTTGGCCCCAATGTCGGAAAAGTTGGTTGCCTAACGTTGGGAAAGGCCTTTTTCTATATAGAGAACGCCATTTTAGTCTAGCATTTTGGCAATTTTGTGCTCTTTAAAGATCAGGGCCGAGCTTGCAAAATAGCATGAGAATAAACAAAATTTGGTTCATTGTTAGGTAGTTCTTACAAATAAAAAATCGGAAATGGAAACTAAAATGAGAGTACGGCCGATAAGAATTATCGAACATTGTGATATTCGTCTACGTATAAACCAAAAAATTAGTTCTGAGAGCAAATAAAAAAAACAAAAGATTTTTACCTTCGCTTTTGTTGCGTGGTTTGTTTGTAGTCTTGTTGTGAGTAGCATTCACACCATTAGCTGCTCCTGCTACTCCTCCGGCTCCTGTTCCTGCCTGGGCTGGTGTGGCGGCATGCGACTGCTGTTCGATGACCGGCTGTTGTTTATACATGCCCGGTCCAGGAACATTGTTATTATTTATATTATTATTGTTGTTGTTGTGCAGCTTCTGGGCATGTTGAATTGGCCAGGAGTGTCTGCCACTGCTTCCACTGGGATTTGCGGCATATGTGGCTGGGCTCGGACTGGAATTGGCTATTATGAATTGTTGAACTGGATGATGCGGCTTTGGTTTCTGGTTGATGATAAGACGCTCAGCCATGGCCTGGCAGGCACTGGGACTACGACTGGGTTAAGGGCGGAGGAGTGTTTTGAAATGGCAACAGACTAGTCTGATGGTCGCTCATCGGCTTGAGATTTGTCAGGATATCTGGATTTAGAGCACCGAAAATAATACCGTTTACTTGAAGCACAGGCGAGAAATTTTGTACCGAAATATTGGGTTTGGTGAATTTGGTTCCAAAATATCTCCCTTTATTTTTTAATTTTTATATATGCATGTATATAATTTTTTTGTTACTAAAATTGTTGAGCGCCGTACTTCAACTGAAATGAATTCGAAACGCTTACTCTGCGTGTGCTCTGCTGCTGCCGCCGCTGCTTGCGTCTGCTGCCTCACCCCTCGCCCACAGCCTTGCCCTCTCCCTGGCTCGTAACCGTTGTTTGTGACGTTCGCAAATGTTTCGAGTGTGTCGATATGTGCGACCGAGTCGTCGGCTCGTTCACTGGTGTCTCTTATGATGATTATTATTACTAAACCGCAAGAGCCACGGCAACAGCCCCAGCGAGAGTTTTTTTAGCATGAACACGGGCGGCTTTCGGTTTTATTTTGTTGGTATTAGGGATGGGGAAAAATGTATCGATATGTGTATCGATAACTAAACTTATGGGGCAAGTTTTGGCTGCCAAGGAATTGTCAACGTGGGCGCTAAATTTGAATTTTGACCACATATTCATTTTCATACTTACAGTATATCAAGAAAGTGTTTTGACACAGAACAAAAATTTACATATTTCACCTAATTTGCAAAAAAAAGGGGTTTCTATTAATGGTACAATTTTGTTCTTATTTTATTCTGTATCGTTCCTAGAACTAGTATGCAAAAGAAAGTAGCCAAATCCATCTAGCTTTAACATTTAAAATATATAAAACAAATAAAATCCAAGTTTTAAGGTGTCAAGAAAGTGATTGGCAAAATGTCAAAACTCATATATTCTCAGTACAGCAGCTCAAATGGAAATAAAAAAAATAAAGGAAAGCTAACTTCGGCTCGACCGAAGTTTATACATATTCATATATACCCTTGCAGCTTGTATAATTTATATAAATTAAGGTTTTAAATGATTTTCTTCGAACATTCTTATCTGCAATTTTTCCCAAACTCAGCAATAGATGGCGCCACTACTTTGACCATTTGACCAAACTCCCCAAAATTTTGTGGAAACTAATATTCACCACTGTTAGGTATAAAGACGCTACCATTGAAAACAAAAAAGATTTTCCTACTAGAATTACTTTTTCGACCGATAGTTCAATAGTCATCCGATTTGGATCATACTTGGCAGAATTGTGTGGTAGCATAATAAAGGCTATAAAATTTATACGATTGTCACGTTCGTATCCCTTATGTCCCATACGTGTCAAACCTCTATGTTTTACCATTTTTGAGATCTGTGCGTTCATACAGACGGAGTCATACTCGGCTGTTGATGCTGATCAAGAATACTTTATGGGGTCGGAAATGATTCCTTCTCCCTGTTACATACTTTTGCACAAACTGAATATACTCTGTGTACCTTTGGTACAGAGTATAATAAGAACAAAATTTGACCATTTATAGAAAGCCCCTTATTTTGCAAAATAAGTGAGAAATGTGATTTTTTTTTCCTGTGTCAAAACACTTTTTTGACATACTGTACGAGAAATGTGGTTTGCTCACGAGGCACCAGAAAGCAAAATACTGCAGATTCGCCAGTTTAAATAAATCTATCACTTCTAACTGCATTTAAATGCACCAGGCTTAGCCTTTAAATTAATTTTTACTATTCTATTAACTTTTTTTGGAGTATCAACTCAAAAGTAGATCAAAAATAGGAGCCACTGTGAAGCGTGCCATGAGAAATGCGGGATAACCAAGATAAGCTTTCCTACTTTTGTTTATCCAATATTCCCAAACTATAAGCTGGGTCCTGCCTTTATTCATGGATGCCAAGTGCTAAACTGGAACATTTAATAATCTATTTGTATGTATGTATGTGTGTATATTCAAGGGGTTAGCGTTTACAATCACAATTTAGATATCGCCAAGCCCGCCAAGGCCACCGCCGCCCAGCTCCTTGCCAAAGCGTGCCTTCTCCTGGCTCTCGGTCCACGCCTTGGCAATCATTTGCTTTGTCTTCGAATCCCCATCATTGTACATTTTCTTCATAATGTTAACCAGCGCCGATTCCGGATTATCGCCATCCTTCGACAGTTCGCTATCCTGCTTCTGTTTCAGGCGTTTCTGTATGGCAGTAAGCACATCCCAGTTCTGTGACTCATCCACTTTTTTCAGATAAATGGCCACCATATCGGTTTTAATTTTGCGATAGCTCTTCTCCACATCGATGGCATGCAATAGATTGTTGACAGTCAAACCGAAATCCTTCCCATTCAGATCGCACACCAGCAACTGCAATGAGGATTCCGTGTAATTAACCGTGACAGCCTCCTCGGAGCAATTCTGAACGCCATTTAGTGTGATGAAGAGCTTGACAAACTTTAAACTCTGATCCCAGCCATAGTCGGTGAGCTCGTGCAGATATCTGGGGAGGGGGAGGTAGGAGGCGGATAGTGGAAACCACTTCAAATAAGGGAGAGCATGCCATTGCTTACCTTTTGGCCTGTTCGCCGCCAGCTGCGGCAGCTGCTTGACGTTCGGCCGCCAGGCGAGCCTTAATCTCTAGGTTAACAATTTCCCGTTCCACCTCAGCCTTGGCCTGTGTAAGCACGCCCTTAACACGCGCACTCTGGGCCTGCTCCAACAGAGCCGCGAATTCCGCCTCGTCAGATTTGAGCTGTCAGCGAGTGGATGTTATTAATTAAGAACTTTAGTTTTGAGGCTAAGCGTACCTGTTCCAGCGACATGCTTAAATTTCGATTTCTAAAACGTAAAACGAGAAGTTGCAAGTAATTTTTACTGACGCCGGCGCCTTCAACAAAATACACCAAAAAATGCCGAAACGCCTGACGCAATTAGTGATGGACAAAGTGAATCCTAGAGTCAATATCGTGCGAGGTAGAGTAAATATCGAATAAGCGGTAATTGCTTCGTAAATGTACATACACACCAAAAATTTTGAAAAAATGTCATCGCTGGACCGCGAACTATGAAGAATTTAAGTGAATGAAGAATTAGTGGGCGGAAACCCGCGGTTTCTTTTTAAATGCATTTTGAAGTTTGTATTTTGCTCTCATTCGCTTTTCGAATTATGTTTTTGATTTAAAATTTTCATACAATCTATCTTCTATCTTCTCTACCTTCTCTATATATATAAAACAAAACCGCGAAATTGGCAAACATTTAATAATGATTTTAGATTGTCAAGAAGACGGGTAAATATTCGGATAAATAGAAGCTGTATATCGAACGGTCCAACAAATCTCGATTTTAGATTGTCATGAAGACGGTTAAATAGACGGGTAAACAGACTGGTAAATGGACAGGTAAATAGGAGGTGTAGATCAAATAGTCCAAAAAATCGCGAAATTTTCTAAATTTTATTATGAGTTTATATAATCGTGAAGATATTATTGACGATTGTCGACGGGTAAATATAAGGAGTAGGCCAATCGGTCTAAAGAATCGCGAAATTTGTAAAATTTATAATCAGTTTAGATTGTTATAAAGACGGTTAAATATTCGGGTAAGTAGGTGTACATTGAACCGTCCAAAAAATCTCGAAAAGTACCAAATTCATATATTATATTAGTTAAGATTGTCGTAAAGACGGTTTAACAGATTGGTAAATATATTTGTAAATGGAACGGTAAATATGAAAGCGGGTAAATAGAATAATGGTAAAGATCAAAAGTTCTTAGAAATTGCGAAAATTACTTATTTTTGAATTATTATGCACACGGGTGAATAAATAGATGGTAAAGATCAAATGGTTCACAATATCGCGAAATTTGCAAAATTTTAAATTGAGTTTAGACTATTATGAAGATTATATATACTAACGGGGGAGTGGCAATGCGAGCCATGACATCTAGTGTTCTATTAGTGTGATATTTACCCTCTTTTTATTCGTTTCCGACTATGAAAATGGCGCTTGAAATTGGATAAAACTTCTCTGAACTATTTTCCACACCACCAATTTAATGTATAGTTAAGGCGCGGTTTTTAATGTAGTGAGATGGTCACTGCGAAATGAATGTTAATGCCATTGAAAAACATATAAAATGTTACCATACACACCGTAAAGGATACGCTTGATTAAGATCCTTCCACCGCTTCCTCCTCTTCCAATCCTTCCGCCGACTCCGCCTCTTCCACCGCTTCCTCCTCTTCAAATCCTTCCACCGATTCCTCTTCTCTCTCTTCCTGTGTAGTTTGTTAAATGTAATAGATGCACCACATACGAAGACAAAAAACTTTCGCGCAATTTTTTTACATTTTTACCATTTTTTAATAAAAAATTGACCAACATTTTTTTTGCGAAAATCGCGTTTTCACTTTAAAATGCTGCCAAAAATAAAAACATTGAAGTAAAAAAACTCTTCGTTGCTACCTCGGGAAACATACGAGAGGTATTCTTCAAAGCGATTTAGATTTGATTTAGATTTCGTCAAAGCAAATCTAAATCAGTTGAAGGAACGACTCTTTTTGGGCACTGATTTCATTTAGATTTCGTTTACAGTGTGACCAAACATCAAACAATTTAAACGTTAAAACATGCCGAAAAACAAGTGTGAAAAGTTTTTTCTAAGCTTCTCAATTAATATTTTGTTGGCTGATTGTGTAATTTTACAAAGGTGAATTCTATTTATTTTGCTAAGTTAATGGTGAATTAAAGTCATTTATGTAATTTGGCAGGACTTAACAAGAAGAGGCAGTAAGAAATTGTAGAAGAAGAAACTATGACGTAAAACATTCCACGAGAACTGTGCAGATATGAAGTCCCGAACATCTTTGACTAAGTCAAGCACAAGCTCAGAAATCTGGACCACTTTTGACTCCGGCCATTTTAGACCACTGATCTTTCTTCCCTTCAAACCTACTCATATTCATTACAAAATTGATCAAAAAATTAATTATTCATTAATTCTCCATGCTGAAATCATAGCAGAATTTAAACAAACATCAAGCGCGCCAAGTAATTTAATTCGAAGAGAGCGGTCACACACGTTAAATCTAATAGGCTATTCACACTGGGTACATCCCAGCGGAACGCATGGAATTTTTTGAAGATGTGAAATAGCGATTCATATTGACAACATCTAACATCTAACATCTTCAGTTGTCGTCGCGACGCGTCGTCGTAGTAGCGAGTTTACAAATTGCTAAAAACTATTAATAAAATGGATTTTGAAGAACAATTGGTGGTTGTTGTATCTGTTGTTCAAAAGCAGCAACTGTTAATTCAGCAGCTTATGGCATATTTTGCCAATAATGCGTACATTGCAGAGATCGAAGATGAAGAGGAGCTGATGACCATGATAGGCATGAATCTGCACATACCAAGAAGCACTTGGATGTTTGTAAGTGGTAGTAAAATGTGGCTTTTATATGTGCAATTTCTTCAGAAGTTATTATTGTTTATTTTAGAAGCGGTTTGGCATGTTTTGGGAGAAGGACGTTCCGGACAACAATGAGCACTTTTTTAAAGAGAGCTTCCGGATGGAGCAATCAACCTTTTTAATGCTTGTAAGCAGGCTTGAAGTGTTGAGGAAAAACGACACAAATTTGCGCAACGCCATTCCACTTGAAAAACGAATTGCCATTGCCTTGTACACTCTAGGTTCTTGTTCAGAGTACCGAACAATAGGCCGGCTGTTTGGGGTTTCGCAGAACAGTGTTTGCAATATTCTCCATGAATTTTGCAGGGGGCTGCTGACCGAGTTTGCAGAGGAGTACATGACACCCAACTACCTCACAGACGAAAAAATTGATGAGTGTGTTCAAGGGTTCGAGGCCATTGGATTTCCACAGTGTCTAGGAGCAATTGGTAAGTAAAGAATAGTATATTCGACGGTACATACATAACTAAATAATTTATTACTTAATTGTTAATAAATGTTACTATTCCTAAAATTGTGAATAAAGATGGAAGCCACATTGAAATAAAGCCACCAGCAGCAGAGGCAATCGATCATCATAACTATAAAGGCTGGTACTCAATTGTATTATTTGCCCTGGTTGATTTCCGGTATGCTATTCGCATTGCAATATCAATTTTTGTAATACAAGAAATTCTAATTTTAGTTGCAGATTCATATATGTGAACATTGGTTCTCCTGGTCGATGCAATGATTCACAAATATATGGAAAGTCGACGTTGAGCAGAATGATCAATTCATCGCCGTTACTTGAGGAGAAGGCCAAAGAAATATGCGGAGTTAAGGCGCCAGTGTTGCTGATTGGAGACTCTGCCTTTCGATTCTCACGAAATCTAATGAAGCCGTATCCATTTTCGACAACTGCATCCGTAGAGAAACGGACATTTAATTATAATTTGTCCAAGGCCAGACGAGTTGTCGAAAATGCATTTGGTCACTTGAAGGCACGGTTTCGACGTGTCGGAAAAGGACTTGATAGTCACCCCAAAAACAATGCAATTATTGTCATGTGCTGCTGTGTATTGCACAATATCTTGAATGTGCACAACAGTGCCATCAATGAAAATTGGAAACTTTCCACAAACGAAACTCGAGAGCAGCCAAACCAATCTAACACTTCTGCTGATAACAGTTCTGGTGCTGAAGAGATAAGATCTGCCATTGCAAGATATGTTAATTTGGATGAAGAATAAAAGCGAATTGCAAGGCATTAATGGTTTTATTTGCATGTTTTTTTCATTTTTTGGGTTAGAGCTTATAATATCAATATCCTTATACTATTTATTATTTTTTTCGCGCAACAATCCAAGTAGCTCGGACTGGAAGGTAGCCTGACTCGCTGCTATCTCCCGAAGCATATCAGACTGGTCCTTCTGATTCTCCCTTTGCATCTCCAACCGCTCCCGTGCTATGCTCACAAGCTCCGCTTGGTGGTCACGCTTGGAGCGTTTCGCTGGTGGCCTTGCATCGCTATTAGTGCCACAATCCGACACCTCTGGGTCCAACTCAATGATGTCATCCGACACGAATCTCTTAAAATCTGCAATATGTTCATAATTCATATAATTCAGTTCTTATAATTCAGTTAATAATACTTACTATGAGTATCCACATTGTGTTCCTCGGAATTATATATTCTGAATGAACCCAATAATTCATTTATTTTGGTAAAATGAACCCAGGTAGATGGCGTTCCACCACTGGGTCCTATTTTTTGTTTCTCCTGCCTAGAAACACACATATATATATACACATGCGATATTGACATGGAAATGTGTATTGTTAAAAGCAAATTATATCTACCTATATTTTCGCGAAAGGTTGTCGATCTTCGTTCGAATATCGGTCCAACCGCCCACGAACCCGGCATCCCTCATTGCATCCGCCATCTCCATATAAACATGAGAGTTCTTCTATCAGTCTATCAGATTGTTCTCCATGTCCAGAGTCCAGACAAGGCGACTCACGGTTGCTTTGTTGCACACTGCAAATGTAAGCAAAAATTATTCAATTCATAAATGAATAAAAATTTAAATATTCACGTACCGTTTTCCTTGTCAGACATTTTTTTTTAAATTATGTATACATAAGTTGCCATTCTTTTTCGTTGACATTGTTTATGTTTCTCAGTGAATAGCAAATTTTTAGTGGTGAACCAAAAACTATCGTGAAAATACTGATAGGAACAAAGTAAAATAGGAACATCCCCAGAAGATGTTGGAATGATGACAAAATTTTGGCACGGCAAAAGCTTATGGAACATCTTTGATAAAGATGTTAGATGTTAGATGTGCCTCAGTGTGAATAGCCTATTATGACCCTAACTTTCTCACTTTTTCTGGGCACACTAGACATTTTGTATGGAGCAGCTGTGAACAGCTGTTCGACGAAATCTAAATCAAATTTAAATCGCTTTCAGGAATACCAGTAGTACATTTTAAACGCATATTAACTTTCTTGTTTCAGATGATCCATTGACGAGCTATGAGGTTCACCGCACAACAACTTTTTTTGCAGATACGCTGTCACGGACCTATTTATAGATATTTTTCATTGAAATTTTGTTTTCAAGGATACCTCAGATGTTACACTATAACATGTATATGAAATAAATAAACTAAAATTTATCACATCTCCAAAAAAAAATTATGAAAATATGCCTTTTTTTCGCCTTTAAGACCTTACCCCCAATTTTTTGAGATTTTGTTGAAAAAAAGCTCACTTTCAAGGCCGTGCAAAAATTCCACAGATGCACAAAAAAAAAAAAAGTTTGATCCTGTAATTAGTGTTCATTCCTTCACAGCTATTAGTTTTTTTTTCTAAATATTCCAACATATTAAATCTTCAAGTTTTTGCTGGCTCTAGGTCTCGTTATGCTGATACATAACTTTAAAACATATTTTTTTAATTTATGCCAAAATTTTGGCAATTCCGGCCAGTGTGCAATGCAAACACATTAGACTTGTGAATGCTTTTGTCACAAATTGCCACAGGCAATAGTGTTAATACTTCACATCGACCATTTCAACTGTAAGCTGACTCGACTATCGACTTATCGATATTTGCAAACTGGAATATAACGGAACTATTCCCACATGGCCGAATTCTCTCGAACTTTGCGTGACGTCTAAGTTGTCTTATTTTTTTTCCAAATTTGTGAATGTCCCATATTTTGTAATGAGTCTGCTGCAGGATGAGAGTTTCCCCACTGATGAGCTAATTGATCAGCTCAGCCCGCATCCAGCTCGCCGCTTTCAGCATCAATTCAGTGAACATCATCAGCCGGAGGCTTTCGAACGGAATGCATCGCCATTTTTAAATAGCGATTGCTCTGAAGAGGATGTGGCCAATAAAAGTGTGAAGACTTGTGTAAGTGATCCAGTGGGCCTGGAACAGGAACACGACGACGATGATGAGCTTGCAAGCGGCGGAGGTCTCAATGCCAATTGCCAGAATTCCGGCCAGGTCCATTCCCAATTGGGCCACGCGCGCAGCAGTAAGGCTGTGTCCTATCAGGATATTCATTCGGTGTATACGAAGCGACGCTTCCGGCATGTCACCAGCAAGGTGGGTAAATATATAGCCGACATCCAGGCACAGGATCAACAGCGTCGCATTGCGGACATTCAACGTCATAGCTCCATGCCCGAGTGCCTGACGCCCAAGACCTCCAATGCGCTATACGCATTGCTTGCCAATAGCAGCGACAGTGCAAGTACAGGCCACACGGATCAAAGCTTTGAGCGGGCATTGGAGGAAAGGAAACAACTGCAGCAGGACAAAAATCGTCTGGAGGATGAGAAGGAACGCTTGCAATCCTTTGCCGAACATCTGCAAGTGCAGCTGAACAAAAAAGTGGATGAGATCATACTAATGAGGCGAAATTTTGATGTCATTCGTCAGGAGCAGAGCGAATACAAGGAGAAGCTGAAGAAGCAGCAGGCACCTTCTTTGCGCTCACTAATGTACTGTGCTCCAGCTTTGGTGGCCAAGGGCACCCAAACAGAGAGAGAATTGACCGCGCCCAATCTTTCGGATATGCCAGTGGTATCAGTTACACCACATCCCCAACTGAATAATCTCACCTATGTCAGCAGCGCCGGCTCCATAGAGATGGCTCTGCTTAGTGTGGCGCCTGCCAACACGAATGCCAATTCCAATCCGAATCCGAGGAAGAGGAATATTCAACCGCTGTCGCTAAATTTTAGTCAAGACAGTGTAGATAATAATGGGAACGGTGGGTATCTTCGTATTACATTCCAATCATAACGTCCTTAATCCATTCGCTTTCTTAGCTGACGCTGGCACATCCCAACCGGGCAGCTCTAATCGCACCGAGAACAGCCATCCTAGCAGCAATGATTCGGCCATCGAGGTGGAGGGCTGCCATGAGTTGCCTTCCCCTTGTCGCCGTCAAGTCAGAAGCAGCACCACCAGCTTTGCCACCATGGGGGAAGGCGTCTTTTACTTTGACAAGTGCAACAATCGCGTTATAGAGTTGGGCAATCTGTTGCGCTTGAATCCAACATCCAACCATAATAACAATAATTCGGAGAGCCAACAGAGCAGCAGCATGCTGAGCGGCTCCTCCAATGCACCAGCAGTACGTCAGTTTGTACGTCAAAAACCATCGCTGGGCTCTCGTATGTTGCGTCTTTTTGGACCCTGTGCCCGCTGCCATGATGGCAACCAATCGGTGAACGCCAGCAGTGCCACCTATACTGTGGCCATACCCTTACTGAGCGGCGAGGAGTATGCTCGAAATCGCAATTCGCGTTAAATTAAATTTTTGTTTTGTTTTAGAGGCGGGTCCATGCAGAATCGAACAAATATTTGTAGGAATCTTTTCCATATATTTATTAATTAATTTATTTTTGTATTTTGTAAGCCAAATTGCCAATAGAAATTGTTAGTTTTGTATTGCCATTTTAGTCCAAGATCAGTGATTTGTCAAAAAGTCGGCTTCATTTCGTGTAAATCAACAAAATAAACCAAAAATTTTGCTAAATTCAACCCGAAAAACTGGATACAATCGGTAAAACTTCTGGAGAAAACTAGAAACTTCTTCTTCATCATTTGTTTTTCCCCCGCGCCCACAAAACTCTTTTAAAGCTCAATTCTCACCCTTAACTTGAAACCGCCTGGCGGTTCTGTAATAGCCCGTGGGTACTTCTGCCCATCCTACATAATAAAGCTACTTTGAAACTTCTTGGCAAAATTTTAGAAACCTTTTCAGCTAAGTAAAACACTCGAGCTAAGAGCCCAAAGTTGCTTTTCTTCAATTTTGGTAAATGTCTGTTAGAAATGTCAACGAACTGCTTCCAAATAAGGGTACTCCGTACAAAAAAAAAATACATTTTATGCGATATTGAAAAATCAGTACAATTTTAAGATGCAATTTAATTTAGGTAGATAGGTAGTTCCGGCTATCCCTTTGTAGGGGCCACACATAGACCTTACGGTCCTTAGTGAGGCCGGGTGGTGTTTTCTGGGTACCATTAGAAATCCAAGAGGATGTTTGACGTTTTGGCAAATGCCAATAGTTGTTTGGGAGACTTCCTAGCCGCCTCTTCAAGCGAGGCGAGACTTGGGTAATCTTGTCAGATAATCTTGTCTTAGCGATCGCTGGGCAGCTGCAGATGAGGTGTTCCAGAGTTTCGACGAATTCAGGTTCCTTACATTTCCCGCAGGTGTCCGCTGTCGTGATGCCTAGCTTTTTCGCGTGAGCAGCTGCAAGGCAGTGACCAGTTAGTATGCCTATAAGCAGTCTACAGTCTCTTCTCCTCAACGTATATGTTTATTTGGTTGTTTCGTGCGTATTGTTCTGCCGATTCCGCTGCTTTCCTTGTTGCGAAGACTTCCGTCTGGAATATGGTGCAGTGGTCTGGCAGTTTATAGGAGAGCCTCAATTCCGGCTCAGCGCAGTATACGGCGGCTCCGAATCCTGAGGTCATTCTTGAGCCGTCTGTGAATAGGTGCATTGCATCCTGGGCCAGTCCTGTACGCCAGTCTTCTGGTCCCAATAGTGCTGGTGCGCCTGTGAAGTTAGTTTTTAGGATCATGTTGTCCGTGCTACTGTTGATCACTCTACCCACCATGCTGTGTCCATAGCTTTGTGGCGCCATGGTGCCTGCCGCACAGAGACGTTGGGCCGTCTTTTGCGCAAGGAGGCGTGCTTGGATGTCCAGGGGGTTGACTCCTAGGATGTGTTCGAGTGCTTTTGTTGGAGTGGACCTCAGCGCCCCCTGTTATGCAGACTAAAGCCTGCCGCTGGGCCTTTTCCATCAGCTTTAGATATGTGGACTTCTCCGTGGCTTGCCACCATACCAATATGCCATGTAGTAGTATCGGTCGTATTACTGAGATGAAGAGTAAGTAGTTTGAATACAATAATAACTAGAAAGGAAAGGAAAGTTAACTTCGTCTGTGCAGAAGTTTTAATACACTTGAAAAAGCTAGCCTCAACGGTTACCGAATTCGACCAATCTTCGTAGATCAGTTTTTCTCACTAAACCCCATTTTCCAACCGATCATTTCTCAACCGATCAGCTACAAGAAGTAGTCATCCGATCCGGGCGGTTCCGACATATTAGCATGCAGCCAAAAGAAGACTGTGGAACATTTTAGCTCGATAGCTTCAAAACTCAGGGACTAGTTTGCGTAGAAACAGACAGACGGACAGATGGAGAGACAGACGGACGGACAAAGCTCAATCGACTCAGCTCGTCATGCTGATCAAAAATATATATAGTTTATGTGGTCGGAGATGATTCCTTCTATGCGTTGCAAACTCCTGGGCAAAATTATAATACACTTTTCAAGTGTATAAAAAGTATATCAAAACAAGAAAGAAAGTCGGTCAAGCCCGACTATAACATACTCTGTACCCTTACCCTCGCATTTGCTCAGGAGTCAAGAGAGGCAATCTTAGTGAGAGAGAGAGAGAGAGAGAGAGAGAGAGAAACTTAGAGAGCGCACAACGCTGTGCGATCTGTTAACTGGCCGGTTTTTGCTCATAACTTGAGTATCGTTCATCCGATCTTTATCATTCTTTCAGCAAATCGATAAATAATTTTTATTACTAGATATCTCTAGAAGGTACGAACCATCTATTTACGAAACTGTGCAAGATACACGTTTTTTCTAAATTGCGGGGGCGGGAGGGGGCGTGGCTGAAATTGAAAATAAACTTGATCTGCCTGCAAGTATAAGAAATATATGTTCCATACATGTCAAACCTCTATCTCTTACCATTGCTGACCGACAGACGGACAGACAGACAGACAGACAGACAGACAGACAGACGGACAGACGGACATGGCTATATCGACTCGGCTGTTGATGCTGATTAGGAATATATATACTTTATAGGGTCGGAAATGATTCCTTCTCCCTGTTACATATCTTTGTACAAACTTAATATACTCTGTGTACCTTTGGTACAGAATATAAAAATCGATCTTTTGCTCTACTGCCGCACTTTTGCGAAGAAAATAAGATATGGATGAACCAAATCTATAAATAAATACAGGAGCTGTGAGCAATTGAGTGCTGAAAAGTGTTATTTCTTTAATTTTTTAAAAATAAATTTTCATTTGCTTCGAATTTTGTTGTTCTGGAATTTTTTATTGACCAAAAGACGAAGGAAATAGAAAATAAAATTTTCTAAGCACTTAAAATACTCAAATTTGACTGTGACTGTGACTGAGTGAAGGAACTCAAATTGATCCATCTAGAGTATTTATTCACAGATTTTCTTCATCAATACCATAGTATCTTTGTAGAAGTGCGAATCTTAAGTCGAAAGAATAAAAATAATGGTTTTGGATTTTTTTATATCTTTCCTAGGCGATTATATTCAATCAAATCATTGTATTCCAACTTCTAAACCGATCTGAAAACAATGTTCTACGCTATAATTGACAATTTAATTACCTTTCGAGTCATATCTTGCTTGACACCATCTGACGGTTATGAATTGAGATATGGGATGAAATGAAAGTGCACCAACCGAAAAAATTAAAAAAAAATCATATTTAAAAAACGTTGCCATGAACAAATTATTGAAATTGATTTATGAGATCATCAATCCAAGCGACACTTAACAAGTGAGAAAGTCGGTCAAGCCCGACTATAACATACTCTGTACCAGTTCATTTGCCCCCGACTATAATATTATAATACGTCTAAGGAGTCACGCGCTTATCGTGCAATATTTTTATTATACGCTCATCTCTAAGGCTCCCTCTCTCTCTCTCACTAAGATGGAGAGGGAGAGGCTCGCGCCATCTTAAATTTTTTTTTACTTCTTTGCCGCATATAAAAACGAGAGCGTTAGTTAAAGTCGGCTCTGACCGACTTCGATATACCTGTTACTCATGGAAAGAAATGTTAATAGTCTTCCTGTGTGCCTGAGGTGGGACAGCCGAAAAGTATGCAACATTTTTTTTAACTCGGCTATTTATCATCCGATCTTGATTAGGGCTTATAGATGTTTCGAGTATAAATGTAAGTTTTAAATTTGACATCGATATCTCAAATATTGTGGGAGTTATTCAACATTTTTTATTGTGGGGGCGGGGGTGGGCGTGGTAAAAATTTGAAATTAACTTGATCTGCGTGCAGACAATAGGAGTCAACATTTCAAATTTGGTGGCTCTAGCTCTTCTAGTCTCTGAGATCTAGGTGTTCATACAGACAGACGGACAAACGGACGGAAGGACAGACGGACATGGCTATATCGACTCGGCTGTTGATGCTGATCAAGAATATATATACTTTATATGATCGGAAAATAATTCCTTCTGCTTGTTACATACATTTGCACGACTTTAGTATACCCTTTTACTCTACGAATAACGGGTATAATGAACATTCACTTCTAACTTTAAGCTCTTGCGATCTCTGAGATCTGTTGGTTCATACGAACAGACGAACAAACGGCGTGCGCACAGATGGATAGACGGACGTGGCTATATGACTTGGCTGTTTATGTTAATCAAGAATGTATTTACTTTATTGGGTTCGAAGATGCTTCTTACTGGCTGTTACATACATTTGCACAGACTTTATATATTATACTGTGTATCTACCTATAAAAGGGTAGATTTCCTATAATTAGGTAGATAAATCATGAGTGAATATCCTACATAAACATTGTGTTGCCCCAGTAATCTGCTAGCCTATGTTTGACATTGTGTGCACCGAGAGTAGAATTTTTTACGAATGAATAATTTCGAAGTTTTATTTTGACGAAAGAGAAAAATCGACATGTTTATCTTGTAGGAAAGGGCTTTTGAATAAAAGGAATTTTAACTTAAAAAGGCACTACAAAGTTGTTCATGGCATGGAAATTCATCAAACTCAATCAGTATTCAATGATTCTAGTGATGGAAAAAGCTTTGTGGCAAAACCAATGCCCAAAAAAGTGAAGTCAAGTGCAATTATTTGCATAACAAAAAATGTATTTCTAAAGCACTTCATTGGTCTTGTACAAATCACAAATCATAAATTTAACTTATCTAAGAAAACCATTCAAGATTTGAAATTGCTAAGTTAAATATGACATTATTAAACAATCCAAATGTAAATATAGAATTAAAACATTTCAAAAATACATTTTATTTGTTGGATATACCCATAATATCAATTGCCTGTGCTGCAAAAAATGTGATGCTACCAATACTCGTTACCTTAAAAAACTGCCAACATTGATGTTCGAAAATACGAACAATGAACCGTTCCCTACTAAAAAATACAGCCCATTTTGGACCACTTTCCACCCCCTTACAGCCTACGTAACATATTAAAATTATACCTGTGTTACGTTACAGGTTTGCATGGGATATTTGTCATAAAAACGATTTACCTATTTTTAGCCAATTTATCCTTGGATTTACCATCTGTACCTGCAATAAGACAAGTCTCATTCAATTACGCAGATTGTAAACGTTTGAACGTCATAAATTCTCTTCCAACCTTTTTGCATAAGCAAATATAAACAACAACAAGAATTCCTTTACGCAGCGAGCAGCGGGCGGGCACCTGCGCGCGAGTTACATAATATATCCTACAAATCGAGTTACACAAGAACATAAATGGCGCAGGCGCGGTATTTGGCAGACAGAAACTGTCAAATAATCGAACCTAGTGTTTAGTGCATTTGAAATGTTAAATTAAAGGAAATAAACAATTAAAAATTAAAATATATGTACAAAACAAAAAGAAAAACTACAAAGACTAATCATTTTATATATCAAATGTGAAAAATGGCTAGTATGGACAAGCATATGCAAAATTTAGCACAAGCAATAAACGAAACCCAAAATGCTCTTAGAGTTCTTGTCAATTTACAATCAACTTCTATGCAAAACTCTAATAGCCAGCGGGATCGTTATTTTTCTGAGATAAAGCACCTTACACCATTTATGGGCAATGGTTCAACCAGCGTCGCCGCTTTTATTCAAAGGGTTGAATATTATCTCGACCGTATCCAAGATGAGGAACACAAGAAGTTTGCAGTGGAAACCATATATTTGGAGAAAATTCAAGGAGAAGCCAAAGCTTCATTACTACATCTCGAAAACTATGATGACTGGAAGACTGTCAAGAAAGAGCTGAGAAATCGATGTAAGCCTGACATTCTACCAGAAGAACTTTATGAGAACATAGGAAAGCTTAGAGCTAGTAGTGTAAGGGATTTACTTGAAAAAGTTAACAAAATTCAAAACTGGAAAACAGGAACTAAAAGTATATTAGAGAGACATATCACATATAGATTTGAGTGGTATAGATTCGCTTCTTGTTAATAAAATAAAAAGAATATCCCAAGGTACATTAGCATATGCTATAAGAAATATGACTAGACTTGAAGAAATTATTAAAGAGTTAAATACAACAATGACTTCAGTATTTTTAAGAATAAAGATAGAGTTGATATTCAAAACAGATACAATCAAGGTTATAACAATTCTGGTAATCAGTAAATGTTACAACAAGCAAACAATACCACTAAAAATAACTCCAATAAAATTAACTCACAACCTGACACTAGTAAATGGCAAAAGAACAACAACAATAGACAAAACAACTCCAATTATAATTTTTGACAGGGTAATACACAACAGGGTAATACACAACTGTTAGGCCAGACAAGACAAATGCAAATCAGTAATCCATCGGGACAACATTCTCAGAACTATAAAGTACCAGAAAGATCTCGTCAAACAAATTCCAAATCCAACTCCTATGGAAGTGGAAAACATTTCTCAACAATTCCAACAACTGCTGGCCGTTTTGCCTTCAGCAAATCGATAAATAATTTTGATTACTAGATATCTCAAGAAGGTACGAACCATCTATCATTAAAACTGTTGGAGATATGACGTTTTTTCCAAATTGCGAGGGCGGGAGGGAGCGTGGCAAAAATTGAAAATAAACTTGATTTGGCTGCAAGTATAAGAAATATATGCCCCATACATGTTAAACCTCTATCTCTTACCATCTCTGAGATCTGTGCGTTCATACAGACGGACGGACGGACGGACGTACAGACGGACACGGCTATATCGACTCGTCTGTTGATGCTGGTCAAGATTATATATACTTTATATGGTCAAAATGATTCCTTCTGCCTGTTACATACATTTGCACGACTTTAGTATACCATTTTACTCTGCGAGTAACGGGTATATCAGCCCTCTTAATTTGTGGATACTTGTTCAGCATATATAACGACTTTGCCGAGTCGGACAAATATGCGGGCACTCAATGTGTAAATGCGTAAATGAACATACAAATTTTATAATTCATTTGAATTTGTACAAAATCAATTCAATTCTTTTTTTGTAAGTAAATTAAATTAGAATCAATTCAATTCTGATTTTTGAAAAATTGAACTAATTTAAAATATGTCAATTCGATGCCTGAATGATTCTCAGAAACCGGCTCTGCTAGAAACCGGTTTTAAATCTCAAGTTTTTTACGAAAGTGAATGCGTGTTTCGCGAGTGTACTGTTTTAAATGAAACACGTGAAGCCTGAGTTTTTAGAAGACTCTGATTTAAAGAATGATTCCAAGAATTTTTTATTTTTTAATGAATTGAATAATGTTACTGACATTTTCGCTAAGGCTATTGATCTTTAATTTTATTTATTTATTCGGCTCTAGCCCAGTGTTACAAGATGATACTTATTTTTATCGCACTAGTCACAATTTTGCAGTGCAAGTCCCGTTGTAATTTAGGACTTTTCCTGACTTCAATGCTTGAAAAATTTGAAATATTGTGATTAACTTAAAGATGATTCTATAAAAGGAGTTCTAACTTCAATCGGGGCAAAGAACTTTACTTTAAATTAAAGTGGGTTGCACAGAAACCTGGATTTTTAAACCTAATCAACAGCCGAGTCGATATAGCCATGTCCGTCTGTCCGTCCGTCCGTCTGTCTGTATGAGCACCTAGCTCTCAGAGACTAGAAGAGCTAGAGCCACCAAATCAAAATCTGATCTGTGATCTGTGATTTAACAAACTGGCAAACAAATGGTCAAAGTAGTGTCGCCATCTATTGCTGTGTTTGGGAAATAACTCAAATCATTTTAAACCTTAATTTATATAAATCATACAAGCAACAAGGGTATATTAACTTCGGTCGAGCCGAAGTTAGCTTTCCTCTATTTTTTAAATTAATTTTAAAGTTTCGGTTTTTCTCAAGTAAAAAGAGGTTAAATCAAGTTTTCTTACATCATCAGTTACAACATCAGTTTTATGAAAATTATGTCTAAAAAAATTATAATTTGAAACTGTTGTGAACTTTTTTCCACAATTGGAGGTAAAGTTTAAGGCGCGTTTTTTTATTGTGGTTTCCCCAGCAGACCTAGTCCTCATTTAAAATAAACTAGCTTGGTCATTATTTTAATGAATCAGCATCGGAATCCTGGGGAATGGGTTGATGAAAATTTATAAAAATAAATTCTACCATTGGATAGTACAGATGCCCAATGGCCATAAATATTTCATGAACTCTTACTGAATGAAGAGGACATTTTTAGTGGATTTGGAACTTAGCCAAATATTCCAGATAGTGCTTTTGCGTCGACCATAGTGTGGCATGTTGCCCTTAAAGTGACGCCAGAGCCGCTCTATGTTTTATGTGTGAGCTTGCGTTTTGGGCAGGGTTCGTAAAATAACACACATTTATTCGAGTGTAAAAACTCGAAATATTAATACAAAGAAAAAATGCAGTCTGTAAAAAATTATTATTTTCACGTGTTACAATTTTTTTCATAAGGAAAAAATTATTTTTTTTATGTTACTAACACGAGCATTTTTCACACGCGTGTTACTAACAGGCGTGTAAATAATTTTTGCTGACATCTGTAAAAAAAAATCCAGAAAATTTTGTACACAAAATTTTTCACACGCGTGTAAACAATTTTCCGATTTTTTATACCCTTTCAAAGGGTATTATAATTTTGCCCAGAAGTTTGCAACACATAGAAATATTCATTTCCGACCCCATAAACTATATATATGCTTGATCAGGGGGACGAGCTGAGTTCATTGAGCTTTGTCCGTCCGTCTGTCTGTCTGTCTGTCTGTCCGTCTGTCTGTCTGTCTGTCTGTCCGTCTGTCTGTCTGTCCGTCTGTTTCTACGCAAACTAGTCTCTCAGTTTTAAAGCTATCGAGCTGAAATTTTGCACAGATTCTTCTTTTTACTGCACGCTGCTAATATGTCGGAACCGACCGGATCGGATCACTATATCTTATAGCTGCCATAGGAACCATCGGTCGAAAAATGGGATTTAGTGAGAAAAACTTTTTTGTTTTCAATGTTAACGTGTTTAAACTCGGTCATTAATAATATTATATACTTTCAAGCAGATTTGCAAATTTTGGTCAAAATCGGATGACTATATCTTATAGCTGCCATAGGAACCATAGGTCGAAAAATGGGTTTTAGTGAGAAAAACTTTTTTGTTTTCAATGTTAACGTGATTAAACTCGGTCATTAATAATATTATATGCTTTCAAACAGATTTGCAAATTTTGGTCAAAATCGGATGACTATATCTTATAGCTGCCATAGGACCGATCGGTCGGAAAATGGGTCTTAGTGAAAAAAAAACTTTTTTGTTTTTAAGTAAATCGTTCTTAAGGTCGGTGATTATTAATATTAAACGCTTTCAAACTAATTTGAAAAAGTTGATCGACATCGGGTGACAATATCTTATGGTTGCCATAGGACCGATCGGTCGAACACGAGTCTTGGTAAAAAATTTGTTTGTTTAGTTTTGTTAGCGTCCTTAAACTCGCAGATGACTTATTTTCAGGGCTTAATACCGGAACCGGAACCGGAACCGTTAACCGAAATAAACCGTTTCAAATTACGTACCGGAACCGGAACCGGAACCGATATAAATTTTTTTTTGAGAACCGAAAACCGTTTACCGTTATTAATGGAACCGATAGCACCGGAACGAAACCGAAACGTTGGTACCGGTACAGTTTCGGTTTTTTTTTTACCTTTGCAGAGCGCATCGTAGTTTTGGTCAGGATGCCAAAATATTTACGGAAGACATCTTCAACATTTGCTCCAGTTTTGCGGCTGCAGATACCGACTTTCTTCTGCGCCAGAAAGAGTGGGAAATAGTTTGCGAAATTGTACGCATATTAGTACCAGCGGAGGTGGCCACAACTAAACTTTAAGCCGTAAATCTAGTTTTGGGTGATTTTTATTTGTTATTTGGGTACACTGCAAATTGGAAATAAAGCGAGGGAAATCACTTTTTGAAAACAATGCTTTTTTATGTTGCATATTTTTGGACCCTAGTTATAACGTAACGCTAAGTACAGAGCAAAAAAATTGTACTTAAATTAATCTTTTAATAAATATTTATGCACAAATTTCGTCGGTTACTGATCAATCACTGCTTAATGATGAAGGCAGTTCTAATACTAGTTCAACTAAAAGCGTCGACGAAGTTGATGCACATATGATATTGCAGGAGAAGAAACTTGCTGATAAAAAAACATCATTTGTGTCAACAAATAAGCTACTGGATTCCATTAAGACTTTTTTCATACTTAAATGTGTTCGAAACCATGAAAACATTCTTAACTGGTGGTGAAAATCATCCACAAAGCTCCCACAATTGTATGTGATATCAAAAGTCTTGCTTTCTGTTCCAGCTACGCAAGTTAGCGTGGAACGGATATTCTCTGGCGTAAAATTTATTATGAATCTGCTAAGATGTTGTATGGAGTCAACCACAATTGAATTGAAATTTGACTCGTTTTATTACACAGGAATAAAATGGATTAGCTTTATCTCAGAATTTAATTTTTCCAATATTAAAAATAAGTACTACTTATACCGGTACGTACCGGTATACCGAAATAAAAATCCGGGTACCGTATCGAAACCGAAAACCGAAATTAGTTGAAAACCGAAATAGAACCTTTAACCGAAACATCCATTTCGGTACGTACCGGTACCGGTACCGGAACCGAAATTCGTTTCGGGATTAAGCCCTGCTTATTTTATATGCTTTCAAATAGATTCGCAAAATTGGGCCGAAATCGGATGACTATATCTTAAGGCTGCCATAGGGCCGATCGGTCGGAAATTGAGTCTTAGTGAGAAAAACTTTTTTCAGACGTTTATCAGTCGGAAAATAGGTTTTAGTTACAAAATTTTTTGATTTTTATGTAGGCGTTCTTAAACTGTGACATTTGCATTTGCAAGGGTATAAAAACTTCGGCACAGACGAAGTTAGCTTGACCTTCTCGTTTTTCATTGCATTTGTATTGGTGTGTACGTGAGCCGGTCGACAGTTGCGGGCCACAGCAGAGTGTGTCACAAACGGGGGTGGATAGGCATAAACTCTTTGTGAGAGCCCTAAAAATGTGCGATCGGCGACGTTCGCTATGACCAGCTTCCAAACAATGAGCTGTCTGCAAATATCCAGATTGGTGCAAAACATTCGACCTTTAACTTTGTTAGCAATGGTGTTGCATGAGAGGGAATATCCCCTAATAAGAGGGCCATAAAAAATTCGCTATCAACTGTTTTCGCAATACCTGCTAACCATCAATGAGCTACCCGTAGGAGCCTAAGGCTGATGTCAGAGTGCGCGCGAGAAGCGATAATATTTCTTGCTATGAGCAATGCGAGAAGATGACATAGTGAAAGCTTTGAGCGAAGCGAGTTGAATTGATCAACTTTAATTTGCTGTCAGAATTTACCATGATTTAATAATACAAAATTAGGCGAGTAGTGAGAGCATGCAACTCGAAATGAAAAGCAGAGTTTAATAATTTATACAATGATTTACGAAAATATCCAGAAAAGCTTTTTTATTATTTGCGGATGTCAATTTCGACATTTGAATATATATATAAAAAAAATAGCATTAGATTGGGGAAACGTTGGTCAAATTTTGTTATTCATCCCACATTGCTTTTTACCTTTTTACCTTTTTACCCACATTTTCTTACCTTGAGGTAAGATTTTTAACTGATAAATATATTTCTTGTTGAAACCGAACGGTTTTAAAATGCACCATTTTGGATTTAAATAAAAAGAAATCCGAAATTAGACCTCGGTTTTGCAAAAAAAAAATTTGTTAAATTTTTAAACAATTTCAAAAATCGTCAAAAACGAAAAAATGGAAAAAGGATTGTTTAAAAACTTGTTTGTTGCTAAAGTTTATATATAATTTTTTCTCAGTTATAACCACCATGATATAGGTTCTAAGAATACACCTTTTTTTGCCCTAAACAAAACTTAAATTGCGGTGCTTTCAAAAAGAGATGGAGACTTTTATAGTTTAAAAGATATTAATAATTGAAGTTACAAACAAATAAAAATATGCCTTTAAATAATGCTTTGCCACGAAGTCAGTTTGAAACTTGGCAATTAAGCTTTGCAAAACCGAAAGTCACGTTTTTGTGGGAGTGTCGAGATCTAATTTTGGATTTTTGTTTATTTTGAAATCCAAAATGATGAATTTTAAAGCCGTTCGGTTTCAAAAAGAATGACCCATATTGATGATTTACAATAAGAAGCTAAGAATGCAACAAAAAATACGTGCGATCTGAGCGAGTTCAAGCGAGAAAGCAGGTTGCAAACTGCTCTCTCGCATCGCTGTCGCTTTATCGCATGCACTCGCATATCGCTCCGCCCTCACTCTGACACCTTTTGAGCGATTGCTTTAAAAAAAGGTTGCAGTGGTTTATCGCGCGTTATCGCCCAATATTATCGCATCGCTTCTCGCGCGCACTCTGACATCAGCCTTATGCGGGGGTAAGCGCTGTATAAATGCATATTCTACAGAAAGGTGCGCGACCGTCTCAAAAATTATTTACACGCGTGTTAGTAACACGTTTGAGAAAAATGCTCGTGTTAGTAACATGAAAAAAATAATAATTTTCCTATGAAAGAACACGTGAAAATCAAAATTTTTTTCATTGATGTTTATTATCATGGCAGAAAAAATCTTTTGAGCATTTTACGAACTTTGGTTTTGGGTTCACAAATTTTTTCGAATGGTTCACGGTTTGATGGATATAGCCCTCGTCTTCTAAACAATTGAATGACTTCCAATAATCGAAAATCCCTTTTTTGACCCTTTTTAGACGCGTTTTGTGGGGCACCTATACTTTTGTTTTGAATTTTTTGATAATATCGTAAATTACTTTTTCTTAACTTTAAAATAAACTATCCCAAAGAATTGTACGATTTTTTTTAGCGAAGATATACTACTTTGAATACAAATAATAAAAAAATAAAATTGTCTACTGCCCAAAAGCTATGCCTTGCAAAAACAACAGTACAACAGGCTAGTAATTTGTACAAAATTTCAATGGAAATTTTAATCAACACCCATTCCATACTTTGGGGCAGCAACAATCGTTTTTTGTGTATGGTAGAATGGTATATCTTCATTCAAAAAATTCGTAGAATTGTTTGGAATAGTTTATTTCAAAGTTAAGGTGTAGTACTTTACTATTATATCCAAGAGAGTCAAAACAAAAATATAGGTTCCCCACAAAACTCGTATAGAAAGGACAAAATAGGCATTTTTGCAACTTTAAGCTCAAATTGCTAAAAATCTCGACGTGAAAAGCATTTCTGAAAACAGATTCGTGACCAGCACACAAAAATTACCTAGAATCACCACCAACTTTTCTGGAAAAAGTTTAATTTTGTTGCCTTGTGTTAATAACTTAATTCTGATTCGGGTTTCGGTTACGGTAAATCTGCCTTTACACTTGTCATATATCTCTAAATAGTCGGTTGTCAAACTTCTCTAAAGAGAATCTCTTATCAAATAGAACCTGTTCTATTTCATCAAAGAAGGCTAAATTTTCTAAATATTTGATTTGCTATTACACTATCCTCAGAGACTCTCTTTAGAGATATCTGAAAAGTGTAAAGGCAACTTTACGGTTATTGGTATAAAATATTACTTTGTCAAATCATGCAGACAAGAGCGACCTCTTTTGGAATCTCAATTATTCAGTAAATGTACTGAGTTCAAATTTCTTAAGCAGAATTATTTTCGCTTATACTATTTCGCTTATACTTTATGAAACAAATGTTTATTCTCAGAAATGTCTTTTTAATCAAGACTGTAATTAGATCTAAGTAGCATAACAGCATTTAGAGTTTAGTTAGTCCAAGCTTTATTTGATAAAATTGACTCCTCTAAAGGAGTTACTCACTAGTGTGGGTTCCACTGCTAGCACAACTTTTGATAATTCAAAAAGATCTGGAAATATTGTGGAGTTTTTTCCCACCATTCCCAATACGTCTATCTTGCCTAGCCATATTTTTGTTTAAGAAACATATTTAATGAAGATGTCAGATTATTGGTGATTAGACTGTTTCATTTTCGGATTTTGCACGTGACATCATATAAGCATCTACATAGCTGCAAATTTCCGACAAACTTGGTTTTGGACTGTTTTCCCACTGATAATTTAATCGAATTATTATTGTCCATTATTCGATCTGATAACAATTTGATACTGCTAATTTTCTGCTCTGCAGATAAAAGAACATTAACCGTGTTCACCAGCATAAATCGATGACAAAAAATTGAAATATCTAGTTCGATTATTGTGGTGAACGGATGTGATGTGCAATCCTGACTGCTGGATTTTGTAATTGTGATTGATGAAAAAATCAGAAAAATTCAAGCTGTTATTTAAAATAAAATGATAACTTTCGCGCATACTATTTTTTACTAAAAATTCCATCAAAGCCGTTCAGCATAAGCCATTCAACTTTTTTTTGCTATAAAATCCTCCCCCACCGGGTCAGAGATTTTCCGGTTATTTAGTTTTAAGTTTGACGTATAAATTTTTTATTTTTAAAGTTTACTTTAAGATATTTTTCTCCCTATCTCAGTTTTATTTTAATTTAATATATTATCTTATTTTTTTTCTCCTTTGTTTCTACATAGCTATAGGTTTTGGTTTTTTTCTCTCTCTCTCTCTCTCCCTCTTCTCGATCTCTATATTATTAAAGTTTTTGTTAGCTCTAATAAAGCAAGCTAAAGTGAATAGGGGCATAGGGGCAAATAAAAATCCCCCACCGTGTCGGAGTCGTTATTAGTTTATTTTGTAATTTTATTAGATTTTCTATGATGGCTTCATTAGCTCATAAAAATTTTTGTAACGTATATACATTTTCGTTGACAGCCTTTTTTGTCAACTCTAAATAAATAAATAAATAAAACATAAGAATCGTAGTTCTACAAAGAAAATGAAGAAAGAAGAAGAAAGAAAATGATGAAGAAAATCTATAAATAAATATTGTAGCTGGATCAATTTAGGTGAAGGAACTAATAGTAAAATTTGAGTATTTTAAATGTTTAGAAACATTTTTTTTTCTATTTTCTTCGTCTTTTGGTCAATATTAGAAGTGGGCGAATAGCCAAATCAGAAAAAAATTCCAGAACAGAACAAAAGTCGAAGCAAAGAAAATTTTTTTTTTAAAAATCTCAAAAATACTACTTTTTTCCGCACATAATTGCTCCCAGCTCTTGAATTCATTTATAGATTTTGTTCATCAATATCTTAATTTCTTTGCTGAAGTGCGGTTCTATAAAAATAAAAACTAACTAAAAATAAAAATAGTTTTTTTGAATTTTTAAATATTTTTCCTCGGCGTTTGGAAACGAAATTTATTGCGTTTCGAGCAAAAAGTCGATTTTATTGAAATATTTTTTATTATTGTATTCAAACTACTTAACCGATGCGAAAATAGTGTTTTGTGCGATTATTGACAATTCAATTACCTTTCGATTCATATCTTGCTTGACTGCATCTTATGATTATGAAGTGAGATACGGCTTAAAATGCAAATGCACCTACCGAAAAAATAAAAAAATTCATATTTAAAATACGGAGCCATGAAAAAATTTTTGAAATTGATTTTTGAGATCACCAAACCAAACTACACTTAAAAATAGTTTCAGTAGAAATGGGTCTTTTTGGCTGTAAACTAGTGTAACCGTTTATGTTAATAAAGGTTATAGGATTACGGTTATAAGAAAAAACTTTTTTTCGGTTGCGGTTTTGGTTACACATTTTAAAGTGTTTATAGCGGTTAAAGGTTACGGTTTCGGTTACGGTTTTAACATCTGGTTTCAAGACAACCGAACTCACAAAAGAATTGAATACAACAGATTAGTTCACCTAAAAGTTTATTCACGCCTTCAAAATTGACACATTTTCAAAAACTATAACTAAACTATAACTAAACTATAACTATAGCTATGTATATATGTATTATATTCATTTATTTATTATTATTCTTACATCCTAGTGCGACTGTTTCTGGTTACTCCAACTGTTTGCCGATTGTTTGACCCCAGTGGTGAATTTGGTGTGTATTCAATTGATTATTTGGTGCCGAATTTAATGCCCTAATAAAAAATGAGTTATCCGGTCTGCTTCAACAAAAAGTGCAAGTTGTCGTCTGCCGCCAACGATACCTTTATCGTGTGTTGGCTTTGTGACCATGTTATGCATGTCAAATGTGCTGGTTACACTGCCAGGGTTAAAGACTGCATCGAGCTAGACAGTGGACTGAAGTGGAGTTGTGGGTCTTGCCGTGAAATAGAAATGGACATGAGATTGTTTATGAGGCAGACTAGAGATGGTCATAAGCGCGTGTTTGTAACTTTCGGAAAGTTACTGACGAGTTTGTGACGCTGGAATCACAATTCGCCAGTTTAAAACTGATGAATGAGTCTCCCACGCGCAAAAAAACCATTCGCTCGGGTGTGCCTCAGGAGCAAAGTGTTCTTTCTGTCCCTGGTCAGGCTCAGGGCCCATCTTCTCCTAACATACAGCGTCTAATATCGTCTAATACTCCGGCTCCAGCTCGGAGGATAATTGGTACTAGAGATTTTACCACTACAGACAGTGGCATCTCTGATCCCAATTTAGCGATATCAGATGTAGTGTCCGAAATGTCCGTCCAGGAGGTCCCTACCCCCCCTGTTGTTGAAAGTATACCTATAGGGAGTGCAGTGGTGGCGCTACGTGTTCCTCCTATTTCGGTAAACATTACCGAGGTATCTGGGGTATCAAGTGCTCCAAAGCCCCTTATAGGTATTCCACCGAAGAAACATATATTTGTTTCTCGGCTTGCCCCTGATCTCACATCTGATGATGTTAAAGCCTACATTCAGGCCAAAATTCAAGCCGCAGGTATTTTGGTGGAAAAGTTTAAGTTTTCGTATGTTGCCTCTTTCAAAGTAAGTGTCCCGGATAAAATTTTTAGAACAATTTGTTCAAAGGATTTCTGGCCGGAACACTTAATAATCGAAGAGTATATTGCCAAAAAGAAAAATCGGCCTCCTATATATTTGTCTTTACCTTCTAACCCTTCTGGCGCCTCTACCTCTACTGCTGCGTCAAAAAACTAGTTTCCTCCCTTCTGCTTGCCTATCAAAATGTACGTGGTCTTAATTCTAAATTATCTAAACTCTTTGTAGACAGTATATCTTTCGATTTTCATGTTCTAGTTTTCACCGAGACGTGGCTAAAATCTGACATCTCTGATTCAACAGTTTTTCCCACTAAATATACCACTTATAGATGCGATCGCTCTTCCCGCGTTGGGGGTGGGGTTTTAATTGCTGTGGATTCCGGCCTTTCGTCGGAGTTGACACATTCTTTAATTCCCCATGACATCGAATTTATAAGTGTTAAAATAACTTTTTCTACTTTTTCCGTATTTATTACTTGTTCCTATATTCCTCCACATTCCGATACCACAATTTACTCCTCTCACCTCTCTGCCATTGAGTCGATCTCTCTGTTATTATCAGTGACCTATTGATTGTTCTTGAAGAATTTAACTTGCCTGAAGTTATGTGGTCCACGAACAATGAATCAAATGCGCATTTACCTTCGAAGTCCCATGATTTTATCGATGGCCTATTTGAGTTGTCTTTGTCACAGGTTAATCCTATTCGCAACTCGATAAATAGATCTCTTGATTTAATATTTTTGTTGGATCCCCCCGGCAATGTTGCATCTAGAATTGACCCGTTGGTTCTTCTTGAGGACCCCTTTCATCCTACATTGGAACTTACCATTGAATTGCCCTCTCGGGTGTGCTCTGCTTCTGGAAACTCGACGGCTAAAACCCGTTGTTTTCAAAAAACAGATTTTTAAAAACTTAATAATTTAATTTTTGAAACCGATTGGTCTCAATTGTACACTTGTACAGATATTGATGTTGCCATACAACTTTTTTATGATACCTTGCACTCGCTTTATGATGTTTGTGTTCCACTTGAGCTCCCTCGCTGTCCTAATAGGCAGCCTTGGTTCACAAGAGAACTAATAAATTTGAAAAACAAGAAGTCAAGGTATTTCAAAAAGTATAAAAATTCGAAAAAATCATCTGATTTCTCCCGTTATGTGGATGCTCGTTCTAGATTTAATGTGCTGAACGCACAATGTTATAAAGACTATCTTAGCCGTTGCAGACTTCAATTCTCGCACAATCCTAAGCAGTTTTATACGTTTGTTAACTCTAAACGCAAATCTTTCACTATGCCCTATTCTGTGCGGTATGGTAATGCGAAAGCAAACACTGATCAGGCCATAGCCGATCTGTTTGCCGAGTTTTTTATGTCAACCTACTCGTCTTCTAGCTTCTTTGCGAATCAACCATACCCCTATCAGTTGAATGGGTCTAATTGTATTTTTACCCCTGTAATCACTGAAAGCTCTCTCCCTTCCGATCTTAACTCTGTTAAACCTGTGTATGCACCGGGTCCCGATGGAGTACCTGCTTGTGTACTTAGGTTTTGTGCTGATGCACTTTGTAAGCCTATTCATAAATTATTTGAATTGTCTCTTGAGTCATCCTCTTTCCCTGTGTTGTGGAAGGAATCTTATATCATTCCTCTCCATAAAAAAGGTAATAAGTCGGATGTTGAGAATTAAAGAGGTATTTCCAAGTTGTCTGCAATTCCTAAAGCTTTTGAGAGAACTATGACAACTCAACTGCAACATTTATGTAGTTCCATTATTTCACCCTATCAACATGGATTTGTGAAGCGTCGATCTACTACCACTAACTTATTAGAACTTACATCATTAGTGATCAAAGGGTTCTTAGGTAAAATGCAAACTGACGTCATTTATACTGATTTTAGTAAGGCTTTTGATTCTGTTAATCACTCCATGTTGCTTCATAAACTGAGTTTAATTGGTTTCTCAACTAACCTTCTTAGTTGGATCTCTGATTACCTAAGTTCTAGAACACAAAAAGTTATATTTTGTAATTCATATTCGAAACTAATCCAGGTTACCTCTGGTGTACCCCAAGGTAGTCACTTGGGTCCATTGCTTTTTACTCTCTTCATAAATGATCTTCCGTCTGTCTTGACTCACTCTCGTGTGCTTATGTACGCCGATGATGTGAAACTATGTTTAACATATAACGATTTGGTTTCCCGCTATAATTTGCAAGCTGACTTGGATGCATTTCAGTCTTGGTGTAAAGATAATCTATTAAACCTTAACAGTTCCAAGTGTAAGGTTATGACATTTTACAGGAGCTTGCCACAATTCTCCACTTATATGCTTGATAATGTCCCACTTGAGTGCTTAAATAATTCAGCCAATGAGGTAAATGATCTTGGGGTTATTCTTGATCACCGACTTAAATTTGACTCTCATGTTACGGCTACTGTTTGTAGGGCCAGGAGTGTTCTTGGGTTTATTAAGCACTGGTCGAATTAATTTGATGATCCCTATACGACGAAGATTTTGTACACTTCTCTTGTCCGTCCGATTCTCGAGTACGGATCATGTGTGTGGTCTCCGCAATATTCGACCCATCAAGATAGAATTGAATCTGTGCAAAAACAGTTTTTATTGTTTGCTCTTCGTGGTTTGGGCTGGAATCCTGAGGTCCGTTTACCATCGTACTCTAGTATACTTTTTTTGTGGTGAAATCGACTCAACTGAGTTGGTTGGCCAAATTAACCTCAACGTTCCTATTAGACCGACTCGTAATTTTATCCCCCTATCACTACATCGTTGTAATACTAACTATGCGTTGCATGAACCGTTTCGTGTCCTCTGTGCTGATTCCAATAAACTCTACCGAATAATTAACTCTGAAGCTTCTCTTCCTGCTATAAAAATTTATATTTTAACTTATTTAGCCCGTAGTTAACATTACTTTATGTTCTTCCTTCGCGATTTCGTGTCACACGTTAGTGGCTGCGCCTCTCGGTCGGTTGGGCGGGAGGTGGGCTGCTATTTTGCTTGGGGTTCGCGCGTAACAAGCTTAGGCTTGGTGTCGCATGGGCTACTTGAACGTACTGCGCATTGTACGTCAACGTCCATATAACAAGGGTAAACTTATAAATTAATGCACTAGTCACTAGAGAGAAAACACAAACATTGAAAAGAGAGTAGTAGCATAATTAAATCTACAGATACATTATTACTACATCTGTTATAGGCGAAACGGAAAATTTTAAAATTGTTTTTATATATTAATTAATTAATTGTTTAACAATAAGAACTGTCTAAGCTAACTAGCTAACTACCTTTAAGTGAGGGGGTAATTGGTTCCACAATCGAACAGTGTGTACGAAGTATTGACGTTCTGAGCAAGATAATTTATGACGTATGTTTTTGATATTTTTAGTTCTAGACGATGAGCTGAAACATAATTTGTCAAATAAGTAGCTTCGCTCCTTTGTAAAATAGTTCGGTGCAAAAGCAGTAGATTTTTAATTTATATATAATATATATATATTATTTTTATGTATATGGGGTTTAGTGACCTGTTTTGCTTTTAGTCAAAGTTAGGATAGCCCAACCACCTATCAGCAGCCTTAAGCAACAGAATTAATTACAGCAAATTGGCAAACAAACACCTTCAATCAAAAAACCATAGCCAAAACTCGGGCTGCGAATTTACAACATTGTATTTCCTCTGTATTTATTAGCCGCCTGAAGATGTTTAAATACTAACTGGTATGTTTGTTTGAAGTGTGAACAGCAAAACAAGTCCGCTGATGAGAGAATTTGGTTATTCTCGAAACAGCGATCGTTGTACGGACATACCCAATAGCTATTCCAAAATGTTGTAATTAATATTTGTTGATTTGTGTTGCTTATATAGAATTATACTCAACCATAGACCTTGAGCCAGCCAGAGGTAAACTT
The DNA here is from genome assembly GCA_037044535.1 of Lordiphosa magnipectinata. Classification (NCBI taxonomy): domain Eukaryota; kingdom Metazoa; phylum Arthropoda; class Insecta; order Diptera; family Drosophilidae; genus Lordiphosa; species Lordiphosa magnipectinata. The sequence continues at coordinate 14,717 of JBAMBO010000096.1, read as the reverse complement.
TGACTATATTATTTTTATATATATTATTATTTTATTTTTAGATGCCTATGCAAAATTCTTCTTTGGTCACCATTCTTAGTATCGTTATCATGAATTTTCGCATTTTCTTAGGAAATAAGTATATGTGCGAACTAAGTTTGATGTGCATGTGTGATGTGCATGTGTGATGTGCAATGATGAGCGTCCCGCTAACCCGCTAAGTTTTATTAAAAATTATCAAAAGGTAACTTGTGGATGCATTTATGACGTAAAACAACTATTCTATGAGTGATTTTTATCCTAGCATGCCACGTTGAGTGCATTTGTCAGCTAAAGAGCGTGGAATCATAATGGGGCTCATGAAAAATGGCTCTTAAACTGCTGATATAGAAGTCAACCGGCATAGGAACACGATATCAAACTTTTTAAAAAACTTAGACTATAATGGTGAAATCCAACGCTGTGGCAGACCAACCAGCATTGACTCACGCTGCAAACGGGAAATTCGTTTTTTTGCCGTTCAGAAAGACATTTCATGCAACGAAATAAAGTGTCATTTAGACAATGTAACTAGAAGACGTGTTCATCAAGTTCTTATTGAAAACAATAACACTTCATATACTTCCCGAGTGCCTGTACCAAAATTACTTCCACCTCACCTGAAGGCTCGTGTGGCATTGGCTGAAAGATAAAAATTTTGGTCAACTGAGTTCCACAATGTGGTTTTCTCCGATGAGAAAAAGTTTAAATTAAACGGTCCAGTTGAATTCCACAAATATTAGCGCAATTAACGGCAACTACAGGACTATTCGATTTTTTAATAAGAAAAGGACTCAATTCACAACAAAGGCTTCTCTTTCATACAGAAACATTCCGGATTTGGATTGGCCAGTGCCCGGACTTAAGACCCATTGAGGACCTCTGGGGAATCTAGTCTGCCAAAGTTTTTAGTAATGGTTGAAAGTTTGAGACACTCAAACAACTTAGGTACGTTTATGTTGCAGAGTGGGAACAAATCAGCAATTTAACTCTGCAAAAATTGGTGGATTCTATGCCTGATCGCCTTAATAAGTTTATAACGGCAAAAGGAAAGACCATCAACTACTAAATTATAAACAAAGTGCAAACATAAGGATAATAAAGCAGACAAATTGAAAATGCACATATACTTATTTCCTAAGGACTTCTTTTATTTAAGTTAATATATTCCGAAGCTTAAATTTAAGAAAATCGACCAAAAATTTAGAAAAATTTCTGTGTTTAAGTATTTTATTTCTGAAATTTAGTAAATTTACCTTAAAAATGAATTTTTTTAAGTTTAAGGTTAATCGCCTTAGGACGTATTTTATATGAGTTTTTTTTAGCGGAAAAAAATATTTTGTATTTTGCTTCGTCTTTTGGTCAATATAACAAGTAAGTGAAAAGACAATCAGAAAAATAATCAAGAACAGAACAAAAATCGAGGCAAATTAATATTTATTTTTAAAAAGTCTCAGAAATACTACATTTTTCCACACTTAATTGTTCACAGCTCCTGTATTTGTGCATAGATTTGGTTCGTTGACATCTTATTTTCTTCGTACCTCAGTGAAATAAGTATATGTGCATAGTTATTATGACGGAATAGAATTTTTATTTTATTGAACTAATTAATAGAAGACAAAAAAAGCCAATATCAATTCAAATTTTTTAAGCTTCGAAATATATTAACTTGAATAAAAGAAGTCCTTAGGAAATAAGTATATGTGCATTTTCAATTTGTTTACATTTGTTCTTTCCTTTTGCCATTATAACCTTATTAAGGCGATCATGCATAGAATCCAAAGTTAAATTGCTGATTTGTTCCCACTCTGCAACAAAAACGTGCTTAAGTTGCTTGAGTGTCTCAAACTTTCGACCATTCCTAAAAACTCTGGCAGACTGGATTCCCCAGAGGTCCTTAATGGGTTTTAAGTCCGGGCTAATCGCTGGCCAATCCTAAACAGAAATGTTTCTGTATGAAAGAGAAGCCTTTGTTGCACTAAGACCTTTTTTTTTTATTGAAAAATCCAATCCAATCCTCCCAAAGGTTATTTTCAAGTTCCACAAGTTCACTTTCCAACAACTGTATAGGTACATACATTTCGGCATTAGTTTTAGTTGGAATAAAACAATTGCGAGACTTTTCAGCATGACCAAAAGCAGACCAAATCTTTAGGGATCCGCCAACGTGTTTTCGCTTATGCGTGGAGTGCTGTAGTTGCCATTAATTGCGCTAATATTTATGGAATCCAACTGGACCGTCTAAATTAAACTTTTTCTCATCGGAGAAATCCACATTGTGCAACTCAGTTGACCAAAATTTGTATCTTTCAGCAAATGCCACACGAGCCTTCAGGTGAGTTGGAAGTAGTTTTGGTACAGGCACTCGGGAAGTATATGAAGGGTTATTGTTTTCAATAAGAACTTGATGAACACGTCTTCTAGTTACGTTGTCTAAATGACACTTTATCTGGTTACATGAAATGTCTTTCTAAACCGCAAAAGATCGACTTCCCGTTTGCAGCGTGAGTCAATGCTGATTGGTCTGCCACAGCGTTTGATTTCCCCAATATAGTCGAATTTTTTTAAAAAGTTTGTTATCGAGTTCCTAATATGGTTGACTAGCTTCTATATCAGCAGTTTTAGTGTCACTTTTCTTGAGCCCAATTATGAATCCACGCTCTTTAGCTAACAAATGCACTCCACGTGACATGCTAGGATAAAAATCACTCGTAGAATAATTGTTTTATGTTATAAATGCATCCACAAGTTACCTATCGATATATTTTAATAAAGCTTATCGGGTGAACGGGATGCTCACTGCCAAATGCTCATCAAACTTAGCTCGCACATATACTTATCCTAAGAAAATGCGATCACACCACACAAAATTCATGTTAACGATACTAAGAATGGTGACCAAAGAAGAATTTAGCATAGACATACAAAACGAGAAGGCCAAGCTAACTTCGTCTGTGCCGAAGTTTTTATACCCTTGCAAATGCTGTTTCTGAAATGATAGAGTTTAAGAACGCTTCCATAAAAATCTAACAATTTTTTAACTAAAACCCATTTTCATACAGGTAAACATCTGATTTCGCCCAAATTTCACGAATGTTTTTGAAAACATATCAAATTAACCATCGCGGAGTTTAAGAAAGATATTTAAAATTTAAAACAGAAAAGTTTTTCTCAATAAGACTCATTTTCCGACCGATCGGTCCTATGGCAACCATAAGATATAGTCCCCCGATGTCGATCAACTTTTTCAAACTAGTTTAATATTAAGAATCACCGACTTTAAGAACTATTTATTTGAAAACAAAAAAGTTTTTTTCACTAAGACCCATTTTCCGACCGATCGGTCCTATGACAGCTATAAGATATAGTCATCCGATTTTGACAAAAATTTGCAAATCTGTTTGAAAGCATATAATATTAACAATGGCCGAGTTTAAGGCCGCAAACATTGAAAACAAAAAAGTTTTTCTCACTAAGACCCATATTATGACCGATGGTTCCTATGGCAGCTATAAGATATAGTCATCCGATCCGGTCGGTTCCGACATATTAGCAGCGTGCAGTAAAAAGAAGACTCTGTGCAAAATTTCAGCTCGATAGCTTTAAAACTGAGAGACTAGTTTGCGTAGAAACAGACGGACAGACAGACAGACAGACGGACAGACAGACGGACAGACAGACGGACAGACAGACGGACAGACAGACGGACGGACAAAGCTCAATCGACTCAGCTCGTCGCCCTGATCAAGAATATATATAGTTTATGGGGTCGGAAATGAATATTACTATGCGTTGCAAACTTCTGGGCAAAATTATAATACCCTTTGCAAGGGTATAAATATAATACAAGAACACACTTTTATATACCAACAACAAATGTACTATTGCTATTATTAAAAAAATAGATAGATAAAAACATTTATGCACATATCCTTATTTCACTAAGGTAGAAATGCGAGATTCTTAAGAAGAAAAATTAAAAATTGTTTATTTGGATTTTTAAATATTTTTCCTAATGCCTGTATGAAACTTGTCGATACTGGTGACCAATAACGAGACAAGGCTTACGAAAACGGGACAAAACGATACATTAGTGTTGGTAGTTTAATTGTTCAACTAGTCGCTTCACAAGAAGCGTTTACCAGCATAAAATGCCGTGTTGGAGGACAATATTGTTCTTATCAGAAACAATATTGGCCGATATAGCCTTAAGCGTTTGAAAATGAAATTTTTTGCGTTTTTAAGCAAAAAATCGATTTTTTGAAATTGTTTTACGCGATTATTGGACATTTAATATTTCTATATGTAGTGAAGAACTTACAAAAGTAAATAAGTGGGCTATAGAAAATGGTTTAGGACTGAATCCGCTTAAATCCAAATGCTTGGTGCTGTACAAAAAGGCCGTTGATGAGCTGCAGCTGCCTAAGTTATATGTTGATGGCATGCGAATAAGTTATGTTGATGATGCTACCAATTTGGGTATCCACCTCAATAAGCTCTCTTTATCCCAAAAGTTTCTACCAATTCAAATTCGAATGACAGTAGCTAGAATGTATCTGATTCCTACACTATTTTATGGCGTAGAGGTTTTTGGGCATTGTAATGCAGCTAAAGTCGCCTTTAATTCTATAGCTCGCTATATATTCTATAGAAATAGGACTGAACACATAACGTTTTTTGCAAATAAAATTTTTGATCTTTGCCTTAGCCAATGGATAAAGTTTAGGGCCCTAATCTTTTTACACAACATAATCACTCGCAGAGAACACAGAAATCTCTAGAGATTTCACCTTCGGTTGATTTGCAAATCGCTCGAAAAATTCGTCGGTGTCACAGAACTTCAAATCAAAAATCTAGTTAGAACAGAAGCTGTTCCAATTGAACTATCATCTCTAAAAACAGGGCTGCATCTCTCGCAAAAAAATTTCCCTTTTTTATACTCTGTACCGAAGGTACATAGAGTATATTAAGTTTGTGCAAAAGTATGTAACAGGGAGAAGGAATCATTTCCGACCCTATAAAGTATATATATTCTTGATCAGCATCAACAGCCGAGTCGATATAGCCATGTCCGTCTGTCCGTCTGTCTGTCTGTCCGTCTGTCCGTCTGTCTGTCTGTCTGTCTGTCTGTCCGTCTGTCCGTCCGTATGAACGAAGAGATCTCAGAGATGGTAAGAGATAGAGGTTTGACATGTATGGGACATATATTTCTTATACTTGCAGGCAGATCAAGTTTATTTTAAATTTTTGCCACGCCCCCTCGCGCCCCCGCAATTTGGAAAAAACGTCATATCTCCTACAGTTTTGATGATAGATGGTTCGTACTTTCTAGAGATATCTAGTACTCAAAATTATCGATTATCGATTTGCTGAAGGAATGATAAAGATCGGATGAACGGTACTCAAGTTATGAGCAAAAAACGGTCAGTTAATACCCCTCTCCCACCCCACCCATAACCTAGGCATTGCGTTCAGCAGAAGCAATCTTAGTGAGAGAAAGAGAGAGAGAGAGACTTAGAGAGCGCACTGCGTTGTGCGTTGTGTGTTAACTGGCCGTTTGCCTCGTGACCAAATGCGAGCTGCGACATTAAGGGTGCAGAGTATGTTATAGTCGGGCTTGACCGACTTTCTTTCTTGTTTAGTTAAGGGGTTATTTGATGTTCAAGTGATATTTATTGATTGTGTTATATGTTTTATGATGCATTTTTAAACTGTAATTCAAATTTATATATGGGACGTTTCACGTCAAGCGGCCCAAAGCTATCTCCAAAATTCTGTGCAATAAAAATACAAGTTATATACGTCAAAATACTCGTTAACTCATCCCCTTTCAATTGCAAAGTGGCAGAATTGAAAATTCAAAATGGCGTCCTTACTATGTCAAGTAGAAGAGGCTAAATTCGGAAATAAGTAAATATATTTATTAATTTCTTCTAAAAAATGATGCATAAATTTTTGGTCACAACATATTTTAATGTTTTTGGGGTCGCTGATTACGAATATGATGTCCGATTTTAGAAATTCAAAATGGCGGATCCAATATGGCGGACGAATTTTTTAAATTTCGTAAATTCGCTTGAAACTTGTTACTCGGGGGTTTTTGGGGTCGCTGATTACGAATCTGAAGTCAGTTTTTCAAATTTCAAAATGGCGGACCCAATATAATTTTTTTGTGCCAAATAAAAAGGACACAGATACTATTAAAAGAAATGGAGAGACTGAAAAAGTACAAAAACGACTTTTACTTTCGGATATTAAAGTCTTGCACACACAATTCAAAGAGCAATATCCTGAATTTCCTATAGGACTGACAAAATTTGCAGAAATTCGTCCAAAGAATTGTGTTTGTGCTGGTCCATCAGGCACACACAGTGTTTGCGTTTGCGTTATTCATCAAAATTTCAAAATGATGATTGACGCTGTAAATTTTAAAAAATTGACAAGTGACTCAGACATCATAATCGAAAGCTACAAAGATTGCTTTAAATTGAATTTGTGTCATAATCCTCAACCATCTTGTTTTTTTCTGGAATGTAATTCATGTCCCGGGGTTGCAAATTTCACTTCAAAAGTTGCGTCTATTTTGGAAGAAAATGATATTTCTGAAATCATTTGTAGTTCTTGGCAATCGACCGACAGATGCAATTTGAAAAAATTGTGCTTTTCTGTGGAAGATTATGTCCAAAGTTTATCAAATGATTTCAAAAAGTTTTCCCAGCATCATTTCATTTCGAAAAATCAGTCGAACTACCTTAAATCCAGAAAAGATACTTTGAAAGATGATGAGGTAATTCTGCAGTGCGATTTTTCCGAAAATTATGCTTACGTTGTTCAGGATGCTGCACAAGGATTTCATTATAACAATGATCAGTGTACAGTTCATCCTGTACTTTTTTATTATAAGCATGAAGGCGAATTAAAGCACTACAGCATGATATTACTGTCTGATAGTAACAGTCACGACACATCTGCAGTTTACTTACTACAACAGACAGTAATGCCCATCATCAAAAAGGTTTGCCCAAGGGCAAATAAAGTCATTTATTTTAGTGATGGTGCGAAACAGCACTATAAAAATCGCTTCCAAATTGTCAATCTCGTACACCACAAGGAAGATTTTAACTTAGAGGCAGAGTGGCATTTCCATGCAACAGCACATGGAAAAGGCTCATGTGATGGCATAGGAGCTATTTTGAAGAGAGAAGCCACCCGAGCAAGCTTGCAAGCCTCACCTGATAAAGCCATTTTAAATGCAGAGAGTCTTTACCAATGGTCTAAGCAACACATTAAGACTTCGCAGATTTTCTTTTACAACAAGCAACAACAGGATAGAGTGAAACGACAACTTGCTAGTAGATTTTCTCGAGCACCTGCTGTTACAAAAATCCAATCTGCACATTCTTTTATTGTAACACCAGAAAAAAAATTGAAAATATTCAAATATTCAAATGCACCTCATCCTATTGCAGTTATGCAATATTAAAATAAAATTACATTGATTAGGATGTACTTTGTAAATTTATTTCAAACGACCTTTTTTAAGGCCACGAAATTATTACAGTTTAATAATTAAAACAATCAGCCTTTTTCAAGGCTACCAAATCCTTACAGTTAATAAATTTTATCAATCGGCCTTTTTCAAGGCCACAAAAAAATTATATTGGGTCCGCCATTTTGAAATTTGAAAAACTGACTTCAGATTCGTAATCAGCGACCCCAAAAACCTCCGAGTAACACGTTTCAAGTGAATTCGATGAATTTTTAAAAAATTTGTCCGCCATATTGGGTCGCCATTTTGAAATTTGAAAAACTGACTTCAGATTCGTAATCAGCGACCCCAAAAACCCCCGAGTAACAAGTTTCAAGCGAATTTACGAAATTCAAAAAATTCGTCCGCCATATTGGATCCGCCATTTTGAATTTCTAAAATCGGACATCATATTCGTAATCAGCGACCCCAAAAACATTAAAATATGTTGTGACCAAAAATGTATGCATCATTTTTTAGAAGAAATTAATAAATATATTTACTTATTTCCGAATTTAGCCTCTTCTACTTGACATAGTAAGGACGCCATTTTGAATTTTCAATTCTGCCACTTTGCAATTGAAAGGGGATGAGTTAACGAGTATTTTGACGTATATAACTTGTATTTTTATTGCACAGAATTTTGGAGATAGCTTTGGGCCGCTTGACGTGAAACGTCCCATATATTCATTTCATAATCTCCAAAAATAGAATGCGAAATTTAAAAGTGTGTTTGCACTCACGAAGTATAACTTGCCAGCCCTTAGTCAGCTGGCTGTCACATAGAGGACGTCGCAACCTGTAGATGGCGCCACGTGGAGGTGGTTGCTTTTGATTAATATGAAAGACTTTGGTTGGTTTTGCAAATAATAATTAAAACGCACATTTCAATGTTTAAACTAATACTTAAATAATTTATTAATTTGATGCAACATATCCAGAAAAATAATGGGTTGGAAGAGATTTCTGTGACACCGCTGATAGAGACGATATTTATAAGTCAAAACATTGTTAGTTTTAAAGTATTATAAGTATAAAAAGATAAATACTGTAACACATTGTCGTGAGTAGTGCTGTAATTTAAAAGATATAAAGCCATGCTTTCGCAAAAATTTTGCGATTTTGAGTCCAAATTTGGTCCAAAAACTGGATTGAAACCGCAAAAGTTTTGCGAAAGTGAAAATGGGAGCATGGCTGATAATCTTGATGCACTGGAATAAAAAATCCAAATAAACTAAACTAATTACCCTTCTATTCATATCTTGCTTGACTTCATCTAACGATTCTGAAATGAGATATGGCTTAAAACGCCAGTGTACCTACCAACAAAATTTACAAAATTCATATATATAAAAGTTCCCTAAAAAAAATTTTTGAAATCGATTTTCAAGATCACCAATCCAAACTACACTTAAACATAGTTCCTATAAAAATTGATCTTTTTGGCTGTAAACTAGTGTATTTAGCGTTTGTTTGGAGCACGATAAGAATTCCTTTTGTTCCGAGGGCAACTACTTTTGCGAAACAATCCGACATATCGTTTCAGTTAATGCCCTGGTGGCAGACAATCCAATCGAATAGTGCGCTGTTTTCGAAGTGAATTCCTTTTGAACGAAGTCTGCTTATCCGACTTTATATATTTGGGACATTTTTATTCAAATGTTTTCTAGTAATTCAATTTCGAAAGCGTGCTAAAAGTCACATATTCACACATGCAGCATGGTATAGTTCGAGATGAAATTAGCCGTAATATTGATATTTGCTTCATATCCGGCCTTTGTAATTCCCGAGCCCACTCTATAGGCCGAAGCCATTGGAAACTATGATTGTTGATTTGCAGGGGCATTTTTGGTTGGCCTGAGTCATAGTCATCTTGGGCCCCTAATTGGAATCTAGTTGTGCTATATTTTCTAGCCAATTTTTTTTAACGACAAGTGGAGAAATAACTTGCAGGTGTATTTTAATGGGGCGCAGCAGCATCATCGCCAAGCAGCAACAGGCGGAGCTATAATTAAGCAATATTTTGACAAATTGGAATTGGCCTTCCCCTTCCGCCTTCCCATCCAAAATAGAAGCTAAATGAAAACATTTGCATATTCGCTTTTTTGTTTGTTTGTTTATTTATTAATTAAATTCTTGTGATTAAAATCAATTGATGCTGTTTGCCGACATTTCTGTACGTACGTACATCAGTACGTACATATGTATTCTATGTGTATAATCCATTTATAATAGTTAGTTTGCTTTTGTAAAATTATATAATCGTTTTTAGCTGTATTTAAAATACAATTTATATGTTTTGCGATATAATTAGATAATTTTAATATTTCTTCATTATAATTATTATGTATTTGCGAAAGTATATCAATTTTGATCAAAATCAGATTGTTGTTGACTTTGTGAGATACACAATCTAACAACCCTGTTATATATGTGTGTGTGTGTGTTTGCATGTGTGTGTAAACAATTAAATTGCAAACAAAAATCGTTATATTTATAGATTATAGGTACGCGGTACTAAATACATAATGTAGTTATATTGGCTATAGTTAAATGAAAACAAAAAAAAAAAAAACAAAAAACAATTCATACGTTACTCGGTTTGTGATCACCAAATGGTACGCGCCCTGTGTAACGAGCATGATCAGATTATATAGAGAATAAATTTACGGTTGAAAATTATGCTATGGTTTTTGTATGTGATTAGAAAGAACCACTCTTTCTGGTTGAAAGCTATATATGTATGTAGTTTATATTTGTATGTACGTAAATATAAAATGTTTTGTGACCTTTATCAAGTTTTGGTTTATGTATACTCTATGTAGTGTGTGTGTGTGTGTGTGTGTGGGTGTGAATGGGTATGTTAGCTGTGTAAGCCTAAAACTTGCCAAAACAAAAGCACCAAAATTCGTTCTTCTCCTACTCTGCTGCATTACCTAACTACTACCCATCGTATATATATGCTTACTATCAAAAATCGTGTATTGGTTAAAAGCTTTCCTTCACTTTAATGGCTTGCGTACAAAAATAAATGTTCCTTCCTCTAAAACAAAAAAAAAAAAATTCAACCAAAACAAAAATGAAAAAGAAGAAATCATTTACTACTTCTATACCCTTGAGCTCGGTTTGTTTTGCTTTAAAAATTTCTAGAAAACTATTTATGTATTCTCTATGACCGATTTTAAAATCTCTGTATCCTAGACAAAAAAAAGAAAGATAGAAGAGAAACTGTTGTTAAAATTTCACTTGAAAGTCTCATTATTGGATTGTAAATGGTTTGATCCAGATCCAGAGTGTAGCATCTAGAAGTTATAAGTGTGTATATAATTTTTATATTTGTAGTATACATTTATATAAAGAGAAAGAGATATAGTCAAAAGAGAGGGAGAGAGAGAGCGTGTAAAAAAGTGTTAGTTGAGGGATATTCGTATCTAGTTGTTTGTTTGAATTTATGAAAACTAATGAGCGAATGATTACCCTTTTCTAGGGCTGGAAAGGTCACCCTTCACATGGTATTAAGCTACTTCGTTAGAAGGTGATACGGAAAAAGTATGATCCTAATCTCTGCCTAAGTGCTGAAACTACATTATTCTCCATTTCCTTTCCTCGCAACAATTCTCCGCCTTTTTGCTGCCTTAAGCCTTAGGCTAAGTTCACACTTGCACATTTGACAAATTTTGATAAAGATTTGGTTATGCTGGCCAAATTGGCAAACTTCTCGGCCACTGTGTGAATGGAACCATAGTGTATGTTTAAAGTCCTGCAAAATCTGCAACCATGGCTTTTTAGCCAAATTATTATCAAAAATTTGTGAAATAATTTGCCTGTGTGAATTTAGCTTTAAGCAAAGTTATGTGATGTGATGTCAAAATTTTATACAAAAAAATGTACATCTGTTTTTTTTCTTAATTTATATCTATGAAATTTTCCCGACTGTAAGTAAAAAGTTACATTTTTATACTCTGTACCAAAGGTTCACAGAGTATATTAAGTTTGTGCCAAAGTATGTAACAAGATACTATAAAGAATATATATTCTTGATCAGCATCAATAGCCGAGTCGATATAGCCATGTATGGGACATATAATTCTATACTTGCAGGAGATCAAGTTGATTTTCAATTTTTGCCACGCCCCATACCGCTCCCGTAATTCGGAACAAAGGTTATTTCTCCCACAGTTTTGTAGCTAGATGGTTCGTAACTTCTAGAGATATTTAGTAATCAATTAAGACACTAGGCATAAATATCTGGACCTGTGAGCTATTTGCGACGGAGCACATATAAATGCATCTTTAAAAAATCAAAGATAGAGTCTAAATTGGATTTATGGTTTTTTTTCAAAATGAATCAAGCTAGCGCGGTTTTATGGATTAATATTTTAGCTATTTGATCAAATAGCCAAACATATGATCAAACTTTGTGATTTTTATGCCATTTAAATTTGTTTATTTGGCAAAGTTACAGCCTGTTTAAGACTATAATACACACATTACTTTATGGGAGGAAACCTAGATTCAGACTGGAAATTTGTATGGGAAATGTGAAAAGGCTAGTTGATTCAACATAGAATACATCATTTACATATAAACATATAACAATTTATGTTGAATCAAGTAGCCTCTTTACAGTTCCTATACAGATTTCGAGTGGGAATCTAGTTTTCATCCCATAAATTTAAATATGTATTTCTCTTTTAAACAAGCTATAGCTCAGCCAAACAAGCTGAAAAAAATTAAAAAAAAAATATTATAATTAGAGCATTTTTCGTCTATCCCATGTGTTCTACATGTGTTCTACAAATACATATTTAAACACATGGGTATATGCCTAGATTGTCCCAATATAAATTCCATAACCACTTTAGCTAAGAGAAGGTAATTTATTTGGAGAAAATTGCCTACTTATATGGCTTTTGATTTTTAAAATGCACTGACATGTGCGTATGTCGTAAGGCACTCATAAAGTCCAAAATTCATTCCAAGTGGGGACTCAAAAAATTCTAGAAGGGAAAAATAACTACAAATCCGTTTTTCCGCTAAATCTTGGAAACAAGAGCTGATAAAACAAAACCAATGATGCAGTTTTGTTCAGTGCAATCCAAATTAACATAATCAGATTGAAATAGACCTGCACCAAAACACTGTTTGGTTTTGTAATCAAGCGTTTATGTGGTCCTAAATTGGTACTGAAAACAAAGAAATATCCGAAAATTTGAAGAAGGTTCGTAATTTAGGTTAGGCTCGAGGATTGGTTTTTACCAATTTTATAAATTTTATAATTGAAGATGGATAAGAAAAACAAATGACAATTTCATGCTTGGATCAAGAATGTTTGAATTTTCATGAGTGAATGAGCTTTAAGTCCCAAATTTCTTGATCCATGAGTTACATATCCACACTCCCTACGCCTATTAAGCCCAGATTAACTAATCTAATCTAGCTTGATTTCAAGAACAAAATTCTTCAAATTTCCAGAACTACATTATATTTTCTTCATAGCTCGCAAATAGGTGTCAACACTGTTTTTAATTCGATCAGCTCACTGACAAAACAGAAAAATCAAAGAACACACGGTCTCTCACTGAGCCGAACACTTTATTTCCCTAGTCTTGCGTTCTTTGTTGCGTCGTTTCGGTTGAGCAAAACAAACAAACCTGTCTGCCAATAACAACTTAAAGGGACACTTTTAAGCGAACGCTCACGAAATAACTGTCTTTAAACGAGCAGAGCACATTCAGGTCTGTTCCCGTTTTCGATTTAATATTCCCGCAAAAGACACTTTGGAAGTTTACTCTCGATAAAACGGTCAGTGAAAGACATGAGCGAAAGAGAATCGGAAATTAACGCTCTTTGATTGAGCGCAGCGTCGATGGTGCTAAAACAGAATTTAATGTGTCTCTTCGTTCCCTCTTTTCGTGGTGTCCGTATCAGAACTGTTCTTTGCATACACGCTGAAAAATGTTGACAGTTTTTTTTGCGAGCTCTAATTTTCTAAGGCATTCTTAATGCAGGCATTTTTGTAGCAGACGTGTCTGATTAAAACCTGGGGAGAAAGGGCGAGGCTAAGATCACTTGAATTGTGCGCCACGTGTCTTACTAATAGTTTGGAGCAGATAAACGGAGCTAGCACCCGACATGCCGGCTTAACTCGAGAAACTGGAAAAGAGGCTGGCTAACCAAGAAGAACATTGGGAAAGATTTCCACAAATTTGTCTAATTCAATTTGTAATACATTAACACTTTTGTAATAACACTTTTTCACCGACTTAATAAATAGAACTTGTGTTATTTTTGTTGAAACGATCCTTCGATTTATAAAAGAATCGGTTCCGTTGGGGTTCAGGATTGAATAATACTTAATTTGAAGTTCGGTTCAGTATCCGGTTAAAGGAAACCTTAAAACACGAAAACACGGTACCGGATCGGGTGGCAGCCTTGCGATTAGCAACCTTTTCAATAAACCATACATCAAGCGATTATGACGATACTGAACTGATTTGCCTTCGCCTTCCTAATGGCATATCTTTTTTTTTTGTGTGTATTCGTCTATTCAAAAGTTTTTGTGTTCTGAAAAATTGTATCATACACTTGAAAAGTGCGTCTTCATTCCGACATGGAAATTATAAATTTGAGAATCAGCAAGTTTCATCTTGGCAATCTTTGAACGTAACTTGAGTCAATAACAAGGATTGTTACCAAGGACCTAAGAACCAGAAACACACCAGATCTGGACCGTTATTCAGCCTCGGTTTCTAATACAATAAGAAAGATTTACTAACATGGAGCTGTTGATGGATGGAGCGAAATGATGAAGCTGAAGTGTCTTTCGCTTTTCCCTTTTGGTATATTGATTTGACTGGTTGGATGGTTTAATGGGTCTTATACACGGATTGCCGCTATCTAATTTAATTTTGGTACCTTTAAATGGGTAACCTGTTTCTCATCTGGGTACAAACTAGATATGAATACCCCCCAAATAGTATGTATGGGTGCTGCGGGTGTGATGTCTATATAATGAAAGGATATGCAATTTTTTATGCTTATATATATTTTGCTGTCTGGACCTGGAGCTGCTCTGATGAGGCAGTTTAAATTTCACTTATTTCACGATTTTTTGTTTGTTTTGGAACGGTTCCCGGGTACGGTGCGTTTCGATTCGGTTCGAAAT
>JBAMBO010000095.1:0-11005 GCA_037044535.1 Lordiphosa magnipectinata | reverse complement strand
TTATGGGGTCGGAAATGAATATTTCTATGCGTTGCAAACTTCTGGGCAAAATTATAATACCCTTTGCAAGGGTATAAAAACGTCCGCACACAACCTTCCGCGTCAACAAGCAAGCTTGCACGAGACCACCTTATACCAAAGATTATACAATGAATGTATCAGGCCTGTTCCTGTTTTCACTTTCGACAAAAATTGTCGAATTCGTTTTTGTGTTGTACCAAGGTGATTGGGTTAATCAGATTAAAAAGTTATAATTTGAATTCGTCGAGTACAGAGCAACTAGAAACCAAAGGTTTGATACGGATTTTCTTGATTGTTAAAAGCAAAGAGAACATGTAAAAAATTCGGATTCACTTTAGTGAAAACCGGAACATGGCAGTAAGATTTTTATACCCGTTACTCGTAGAGTAAAATGGTATACTAAAGTCGTGCAAATGTATGTGACAGGCAGAAGGAATCATTTCCGACCATATAAAGTATATATATTCCTGATCAGTATCAACAGCCGAGTCGATATAGCCATGTCCGTCTGTCCGTCTGTCTGTATGAACACCTAGATCTCAGAGACTAGAAGAGCTAGGGCAACCAAATTTGAAATGTAGACTCTTATTGTCTGCACGCAGATCAAGTTTGTTTCAAATTTTTGCCACGCCCACCAGCGCCTTCACAATTAAAAATGTTGAATAACTTCCACAATTTTTAAGATATCGATCTCAAATTTAAAACTTACATTTATATTCGCAATATCTATAAGCCCTTTATAAAGATCGGACAAAAAATACCCCAGTTAAAAAAATGTTGCATACTTTTCGGCGGTTCAACCTCAGGAACACAGGAAGGCTATCAAACATTTTTCTCCATGAGTAACGGTCTGAGTAGAAGTCTGTTAAGTCCGACTTTAACTTACGCTCTCGTTTATTCTATGCTTGTACTCAACCAGCACAAATGAAGTCCATGCAATAAGCAATTATTTACTTTCGTACATTTCCATTGCGACGCCCCACGGGCTCGCAACCTCTATCTATCATCAACATATACACCTGAAGTCATATTTTATAATTTCCTTAGAATAATTTAAGTAATAGATTCCAAACACGCGCGCATTTTCCAACCACAAGTGCGCGCACCATCAATCGATAGGCAGCCAGCTGATCAACCACGCCATCGTTATCGATATCGCGCGCTCTGCCACGATCAGCTGCGCTCGCTGCCACCGTCGGCTGCGCCCAGCAACCTATAAAAGCAGACCATCAATGCCCTGACAAGTAACTCAGTCCAAGGTATACTTAACAAGGTAGCCGCACTCGCTCTCTCACAACTTCTTATATAAATGTCAAAATGAGTACAAAAGAGAGCGAGAGCAAGAGAGTAATGAATTTCTGTACTCGCTTAATTCAAATCAAAGAAATTTGTACGTGCATGCAAGATATATGTACATATGCAAGCTTTCTGCTGCAACTAAGCCAAGAAAGAAAGTCGGTCAAGCCCAACTATAACATACTCTGTACCCTTACACTCGCATTTGCTCACGAGTCAAACGGCCAGTTAACACCCCACGCACAACGCGGTGCGCTCTCTAAGTAACTCTCTCTCTCTCTCTCTCTCTCACTAAGATTGCCTCTGTTGAACGGTTATGGGTTGTTGCTGTGGTTATTGGTGGGGGGTGGTTGGTGTTAACTGGCCGTTTTTTGCTCATAACTTGAGTATCGTTCATCCGATCTTTATCATTCCTTCACCAAATCGATAAATAATTTTGATTACTAGATATCTCCAGAAGGTACGAACCATCTATCATCAAAACTGTGGAAGATACACGTTTTTTCCAAATTGAAAATAAACTTGATCTGCCTGCAAGTAAAAGAAATATATGTCCCATACATGTCAAACCTCTATTTCTTACCACATGGCTATATCAACACGGCTGTTAATGCTGATCAAGAATATATATACTTTATAGGGTCGGAAACGATTCCTTCTCTCTGTTACATACTTTTGCACAAACTTAATATCTCTATGTACCTTCGGTACAGAGTATAATAACAGAAGAAATATATTTTAATCTATGTTTATTATTCCCTTGCAAAGGGTATTATAATTTTGCCCAGAAGTTTGCAACGCATAGAAATATTCATTTCCGACCCCATAATCTATAAATATTTTTGATCAGGGCGACGAGCTGATTGAGCTCGATTGAGCTTTGTCCGTCCGTCTGTCTGTCTGTCTGTCCGTCTGTCTGTCTGTCCGTCTGTTTCTACGCAAACTAGTCTCTCAGTTTTAAAGCTATCGAGCTGAAATTTTGCACAGAGTATTCTTTTTACTGCACGCTGCTAATATGTCGGAACCGACCGGATCGGATGACTATATCTTATAGCTGCCATAGGAACCATCGGTCAAAAATGGGTCTTAGTGAGAAACACTTTTTTGTTCTTAATGTTAGCGTTCCCAAACACGGTCATTATTAATATTATATGCTTTCAAACAGATTTGCAAACTTTGGTCAAAATCGGATGACTATATCTTATAGCTGCCATAGGACCGATCGGTCGGAAAATGGTTCTTATTGAAATTTTTTTTTTGTTTTCAAGTAAATCGTTCTTAAGGTCGATGATTATTAATATTAAACGCTTTCAAACTAATTTGAAAAATTTGGTCGAAATCAGATGACTATATCTTCAGGCTGCCATAGGACTTATTGGTCGGAAAATGGGCCTTAGTGAGAAAAACTTTTTTGTTTTAAATTTGATCGTTCTTAAACTTGGCGATTGTTAATTTGATATGTTTTCAAAAAGATTCGCGAAATTTGGTAGAAATCAGATGTTCATCTGACCGAAAATGGATTTTAGTTACAAAAGTTTTTGATTTTTATCTAAGCGTTCTTAAACTCTGTCATTTCAAAAACAGCGTTTGCAAGGGTATAAAAACTTCGGCACAGACGAAGTTAGCTTGGCCTTCTCGTTTTTTTCTACCATAATACAATTTTTAACAATATTTTGTTGCCTACTATTTTTTGCTTTTGAAGCTTAATATTTTTATTTAAATACTTAATTCTAAAGAAAATTCATTTCAAAGTTATTTCACAACCTTTCTTTTATTATAAAATTTATTTTGATTTTCATGACAGCGTCTTTAAATTTTGTAATTGGTCGATCGAAATTATGTCGTTTTAGAACGACATAGTTTCGACGTTCCAATTAGAGTTTTAGTCGAAATAATGTCGTTTCGTTTTGTCGGAATAATGTCGTCATAAAACGACATAATTTCGAGCGAAATAATGTCGTTTTGTTTTGTCGGAATAATGTCGTTTCAAAACGACATAATTTCGAGCGAAATAGTGTCGTGATGTTTTGTTGGATAATTTAGATCGAAACGACACAATTTCGATTCCAAATGTACTGGGCGAAATTATGTCGTCGGAATTATGTCGCTATGCCCAGTGCTCTATGCCACTGAGGCGTCTGAGTTTAGTTGTAAATAGTATGTATTGAATCTCAATTAACAGCAAAATTCACAGCCTGTCAAAAACAGCTGATTTACGCCAAAAATTAGGAGAGCAAACAGAAGGGGCGCTCAATAGCCGCGTCGTGTAAATATACACTATTACGCTTTTACGTGGGCTGGTGAATACCCTATATATACATCAAAAAAATTTTCAACTGAAGCTTTACAGGCAACTGATAAGTTTTGAGATGACAAATCTCTGGCCGCAATGCGCTCACCAGCCATATGCATGGCAATTTTGCGGTGTTGACTATTTTCACGTTTTCGGTCTGAAGCATGGGACGACAAAAAGCCAAATCACATTTTAGCTTGGCATGTGTATGTGTGTAGCCTGCAATGCCCCACGGGCTCGCAACCTATGTCAATCATTAACATATACACACGGTTGCCACTTGAAAAAATTAAATTACACCGAAAAATTTTCAAAAAAGAGCCATTTTCATTAAAAAAGAGCAAACAAAATTTTCTTCCCCTTATTCATGTTATATTTTTATTTAATAAAATAAAAAATATCTCTTTCACAAAATCGTTAAACTATACATTCATTTCATTTCTTGAGTATTATTAAACGTACAAAAAAAAACCCAAAAAATTATTTCATGTATTAATTATTCTATATTGTGTCCAAATTTCAAAACAATCGGATGAACGGTTACAAAGATAAAACGGTAAAACAAAACAACGTAAGTCTTAAGAAGTCTGAATAAAAATTGGTTTGTAAGTCAAAATACTAAAATAACATCTTGATCTTATCAAAAAGACTTGTACACTATACTTAAAGAAATAACGCTTCCAATCTATAATTATTTTCCACTTGACGACCAAATATTTTTTCACATATTCATTAAGGGACGATTTCTCATCTCTTATATAGCTGCTATTTGCCAGATAAATATTGAATTTACTCTGTAGCTTGTTAGACAGACATGTATTCAAAAAGGTATATCTTCGCTTGAAAAAATCGTAGAATTGTTTGAGATACTTTATTTGAAAGTTGAAGAGTTCTACTTTCTGATAATATCATAGGGAGTCAAAATAAAATATCAGACTCCAAACTAAACGCGCCTAAGCCGCCAACGTGCCTTAAACTAAAGTTACTAAAAATCTAGACGTGAAGGACCATTTCCGAAAACAGATTCGTGTTTAGCTGATGAAAATAAGATGATTAGATTAGATGTAAATAATCTAGAATCACTACCAACCCTTCAATTTTCTGAATAAAGTCAAATTTTGGTGTCTTGTGTTGATTTTAAAGTAGATTCTAGTCTCGATCTGATTGAAATTCCTAATTCAAATCTTTAATGATTTCAATAATACATAATACATTTATGAACTTTTGATTTCTGGTTTATTTATTAAATTGACTATTTTTTGGCTTATATTGTAGACTTCTAGAGTCTGAGCCAAGGAAAATAGTTTGGGAACATCCCACTGTTCAAGCAAGCTCGCGCAACCATCTTGTCATGGCTATTCCCAAAATTATGTGTGGTCTTACTTCGCATAAGTATCTATCTATCTATCTATCAACTTCGCAGAATTTTTGAAACTCTTTTAATTTCTGCGTCTTTTTCGGGCTCCATGCAAAAGAGCCAATTCCAATAAAAAAAGTGCCAGTGCACCAACAGGATAAAAAAACACAATTTTTGGTCATATTTTATAATTCCCTTAGAATAAGTTAAATAACAGATTCAAGACACGCGCGTATTTTCGAACTACAAGTGCGCGCGCCATCAATCGACAGGCAGCCAGCTGATAAGCCACGCCATCGTTATCGATATCGCGCGCTCTGCCACAATCAGCTGCGCACGCTGCCACTATCAGCTGCGCTCGCTGCCACCGTCGGCTGCGCCCAGCAGCCTATAAAAGCAGAGCATCAGCGCACTGACAAGTGAGTTAGTCCCCGACCCCGGTCGAGTCAACACCTTGGAGCAGCGCTGCCAGAATCTCCAAAGCAAATATTGCTAAAAATTATGTGAAAATTGCTAATCTATTTAAGTTTTCGTTTTCGACAAAAATATGAATGTATTGATGAAAATATGATCAATTGTCGCAATCGCCGTGTGTTTGGCAATGTGTAGGCATAGTGCCGCTTCGTGTTCCTCCGTTTTTGTTGAATTTGGAAGGAAAGACAATTTATTTTTTGGGTAAATGCGCCAATCGCAGCCACATGTTTTCTTAAGGCGGCGTGGTGGCGGATATTTAAAAGCTTTGCGCCTATGGCGGTTTTGCAAAACGCACAATATGCTTTCGTTGAATCAGCGCAATCCTTGCGAATCCATTGCTTGAACTCCTCATCTTCAGCTTTTTCAGTGGTTCCGCCTGCGTCTTTGCAGTTTACTGCATCCTCCTCCTTCTGAACAGCAGCCTTGGCAGGAGGAAGTGCGTCGGCCTTCAAATTGGGACGTGCACCGGCCTTCAAATTGGGACGTGCACCGGTCTTCAAATTGGGACGTGCACCGGACTTCAAATTCCGGGGACGTGCACCGGCCTTTAAAATGGGACGTGCACCGACCCTGCCAGGCGGACGTGCACCGACCGTGCCAGGCGGACGTACCTTGCCTGGAGGACGGGCAACGGCCTTGCCAGGAAAATGCGTGCCAACAGTGGCCCGATCGGTGGAATCCTCTTCGTCCATATGCGCAGGTCGGGATTGGGGCTTCTTTTTCTTTTTTTGGGGTGGGGGGAGCTTCTCCGTTGTCCTCCTCATCACTCCCGCAGGCACAACGTTTCAACTGCATGTGTACGGTCTGCAAGAAAAATAATTTAAAATAAAAATTAATAAAACCTAAAATATAAATTAAAGAAATTACTTTTTTAAAACACTTACACAGTTTTGTATTAAGACAAACGGCATCGCGTCTTGTCTCGCCGGCTTTCGAAGAATAACTGTAACGGAGGATGGCAAGGCTGCCACACTGTAAGATATTCATGTAGAGGTGGGCGCGTGAGCGACTTTTATGCGAATTTTACTAATATAAGAAAAACTTAAATTTCTCAAAAAACTGTTCAGATGATTTTGATGAAATATGCATCAAAATGCTTGGAAAATTAATGCTAATCGTTGGCACTACCGTGCATTGTGGGCCATTGTCTGGGGGCAAAAATAATAGTTAGCGTCGAGTATGGACTTTGCCAGTGCTGCCAGAGCTCCCGATTCTGTGGTCATTGATATGCGAATTTTGATACAATAAGAAAAACTTAAATTTCTCAAAAACTGTTCAGATGATTTTGATGAAATATGCATCAAAATGCTTGAAAAATTAATGCTAATCGTTGGCACTACCGTGCATTGTGGGCCATTGTCTGGGGGCAAAAATAATAGTTAGCGTCGAATTGTCGATTTTCGATTGCCGCTTGCTCCAGTTCCAATGACTGGTTCCGGTTCGCAAGCTCGCGCCACTCCTATCAGTGGAAAATATGAAGACGAGGCACCCCCACTAATAAGCGTTTTTCACAAAAACGGTTCACACGATTGAGCTCCAAATTGGTAGACACACTCTTGAACATCTCTGTTATAAGCTAGTATACCGTGCAATGTGCGCCATTATCTTGGAGCTTAGCAGTTGGCACATAATTATGGACGTAATTTTTTGAAGGTTTTTTGTATGGGACTTTTGTGAGGTTGGTTCACTGATAAGCGTTTATCTCAAAAACTGTTCAGACGTTTGAGCTGAGATTTTCAGAGTCCATTCTTGAATATGTGCCTGAAGTTTTTACATACCGTGCATATCGGAGAGAGGAGATATAGCCCAAAATGTGTGGAGCCGATTTTTAGGTGTCAAACTTTCACTACCTGCAATTTTCAAACCCACCCACAGGTCAATAAAAACAGTAGTTCTTGAATTTCTGAACAATTTTGCATTTACAGATCTTTATGTTTTTGTATAAATACCGAGAAATTAGAAAAATAAAAAATTTTAAAATGTTCCATATTCCATCGTTCCAATTCGACGCTAAATATCCGACGCTATTTTGACGCACATGATTTTTTGTCATCGATTTATGCTGGTGAACGTTCATTCATGGTACGTGGGTTGTTGTCAAATAGGAAATTCCCGCTCGGTATTTCATTTATTAATCATAATGTTACTGCAAAACAGTATGCACATATGATTACAAGAGCTGTCAAATGTTCTACTGATGTTGGCCTGAAAGTTCGAGCCATAGTCAGCGATCGCTGTGCTATTAATATTAAAGCGTTTCGTATTATTGAAAATGAAGACCTTTTGGAGAAACCAAGGCCTGAATTTATAATTGACTATGTGCACCTTTTTAAAAGTGTTAGAAATAACCTTTTAAACCACAATATTAAAACTCCTAATGGTATTGTTAGTTGGGATGTAATAAAGAAATTTTATGACACTGACAAAACTCAAGGAGTACGCTTGGCACCAAAATTGTCGGAGAAACATGTTGATCCGAATAATTTTGAAAAAATGAGCGTTAAATTAGCTGTACAAGTCCTTTCAAAGACAGTCAGCAACGCCATTGAGCTGAGCTATAAATATGGTTCGTTAAAAGGACATCAAAACGCACTCGCAACAGCAAAGTTTTTGCGGACCATGAACAATGGTTTTGACTTGCTGAATAAAGGTAGCTATCGATCTGATGGTGTACTGCAAACGCAGATTGATGATTTCATAATATATTTGAAATCCATTCATATTGTTGGCACAACAAAAGATCCAAGGTCATAATGTTTTGAAGACCTGTGCTCTGCCTTTAAAGGAATCGGCAATGCTTGCAATAACCTTCTGAAAGAAGAAGTTGTCAATTTCATTTATGCAAGCCGATTCAACCAAGATGCACTAGATAATTACTTTGGCTTAATTCGCAGTAGATTCGGTTCAAATACCAATCCAACTGCAGCTGAAGCTCTTTACTGCATAAAAAATCTGTGGTCAATGAAAATTGTCCAAAACACACTTTTAAAGAATGCTAATTGTCAGTCAGACGACGACTTTTCGTTAGACTGGGCATTCAACCCTGAAATGGGTTATAACTTAACCGAAACAGGTGAAAGTCCTTTCGATGATGCCGAAGAGAACTCTCCTCTTTGGTATAGACATGCAAGCGAATCAGAATGTCCGAATGACAAGGTCCAAGAACGTAACGCATTGCGTTATTTGCTTGGATATGTCATTTTAAAGAAACTAAACACCGTCAATTGCAGTCAATGCGAAAAAATCTGGCAAAGATTGAGGAGTTGCAAAGTCGAACCGAGCAATTCATTGTGGCGAAGAATTATTATACTCTGTACCGAAGGTACATTGAGTATATTAAGTTTGTGCAAAAGTATGTAACAGGGAGAAGGAATCATTTCCGACCCTATAAAGTATATATATTCTTGATCAGCATCAACAGCCGAGTCGATATAGCCATGTCCGTCTGTCCGTCTGTCTGTCTGTCTGTCTGTCTGTCTGTCCGTCTGTCCGTCCGTATGAACGAAGAGATCTCAGAGATGGTAAGAGATAGTGGTTTGACATGTATGGGGCATATATTTGTTATACTTGCAGGCAGATCAAGTTTATTTTCAATTTTTGCCACGCCCCCTCGCGCCCCCGCAATTTGGAAAACGCCATATCTCCTACAGTTTTGATGATAGAAGGTTCGTACTTTCTAGAGATATCTAGTACTCAAAATTATTTATTATTTGCTGAAGGAATGATAAAGATCGGATGAACGATACTCAAGTTATGAGCAAAAAACGGTCAGTTAACACACCCCACCCACCCCACCCATAACCTAAGCATTGCGTTCAGCAGAAACAATCTTAGTGAGAGAAAGAGAGCGAGAGAGAGAGACTTAGAGAACGCACTGCGTTGTGCGTTGTGTGTTAACTGGCCGTTTGACTCGTGACCAAATGCGAGCTGCGACATTAAGGGTGCAGAGTATGTTACAGTCGGGCTTGACCGACTTTCTTTCTTGTAGTTCTTATGAACTATTTTTAAAAAATCCATCTGATGCCATGTTTGAAATAACATTGAACCTATTTGGAAATATACAAAAAAATGTTTAGCACATGTCCGAATCAAGTTAATATTAAATTTAATATTATAAAAGCTTGCGTTCAAGAGACTAATGTTCGGTATCCTTATGGGCGTGGGTGGTCCTGGGCATGACTGAGAAGTACCCCAGCTTAGAAACTTCCATACAAATCATTAAGAATTTTAAACAGATCTGCAGTTTTTCATGCATTGTCGACATCATCGACCCTACGTAGGGGTTAAGGAAATTAAGAAAAACGAGAAGGCCAAGCTAACTTCGTCTGTGCCGAAGTTTTTAGACCCTTGCAAATGCAAATGTCACAGTTTAAGAACGCTTACATAAAAATCAAAAATTGTTGTAACTAAAACCCATTTTCCGACAGATAAACGTCTGATTTCGACCAAATTTCGCGAATCTTTTTGAAAACATTTAAAATTAACAAACGCCGAGTTTAAGAACGATAAAATCGAAAACAAAAAAGGTTTTCTTGCTAAGACCCCATTTTCCGACCGATCGGTCCCATGGCAGCTATAGGATATAGTCATCCGATTTTGACCAAAGTTTGAAAATGTGTTTGAAAGCATATAATATTAATAAGGGACGAGTTTAAGGACGCTAACATTGAAACCAAAAAAGTTTTTCTCAGTAAGACCCATTTTCCGACAGATCGGTCCTATGGCAGCTATAAGATATGGTCATCCAATTTGACCAAAGCTTGCAAATCTGTTTGAAAGCAGATAATATTAATAATGGCCGTATTTGGGAACGCTAACATTAAGAACAAAGAAGTTATTCTCACTAAGACCCATTTTTTGACCGATGGTTCCTATGGCAGCTATAAGATATAGTCATCCGATCCGGTCGGTTCCGACATATTAGCAGCGTGCAGTAAAAAGAAGACCTGTGCAAAATTTCAGCTCGATAGCTTTAAAACTGAGAGACTAGTTTGCGTAGAAACAGACGGACAGACAGGCAGACAGACGGACAGACAGACAGACAGACGGACAGACGGACAGACAGACAGACAGACAGACGGACGGACAAAGCTCAATCGACTCAGCTCGTCGACCTGATCAAGAATATATATAGTTTATGGGGTCGGAAATGAATATTTCTATGCGTTGCAAACTTCTGGGCAAAATTATAATACCCTTTGCAAGAGTATGAAAACGTCCGCACACAACCTTCCGCGTCAACAAGCAAGCTTGCACGAGACCACCTTATACCAAAGATTATACAATAAATTTCTGTACTCGCTTGTTTCAAATCAAAGAAATTTGTACGTGCATATTCAAGTTTTCTGCTGCAACTAAGCCCAGCCTACTTAAATAAATACAAGAAAGAAAGTCGGTCAAGCCCGACTATAACATACTCTGTACCCTTACACTCGCATTTGCTCACGAATCAAACGGCCAGTTAACACCCCACGCACAACGCGGTGCGCTCTCTAAGTTTCTCTCTCTCTCTCTCTCTCTCACTAAGATTGCCTCTGTTGAACGGTTATGGGTTGTTGCTGTGG
>JBAMBO010000094.1:0-75486 GCA_037044535.1 Lordiphosa magnipectinata | reverse complement strand
GTATGCCTGAGGTGGGTCAGCTGAAAAGTATGCAACATTTTCTTAACTCGGCTATTTATTATCCGATCTTGATGAAAATTTCAGGGTTTATAGATGTTGCGAATATAAATCTACGTTTTGAATTTGTGGGGGCGTGGGTGGGCGTGGCAAAAATTTGAAATAAACTTGATCTGCGTGCAGACAATAGGAGTCTTCATTTCAAAATTGGTTGCTCTAGCTCTTCTAGTCTCTGAGATCTATGTGTTCATACAGACAGACGGACGGACGGACAGACGGACATGTCTATATCGACTCGGCTGTTGATGCTGATCAGAGAGCTGCAACGAGTATGATCGATCACGCTCAATCAGCCTCGCTCATACTCTTTGCAACTCCACTCAGCGGATTAAAGCAAAATGTTCGATCAAGGTTCGTTAACAACACGAAACGATCTTATTCAGTTGGCTTGATCGCTCTGCTTGGTGATCGAGACTGATTTTTTGGTTCGCTCATGATGATTGCAACTGATCGTTCAGAAAAAGACGATCGATCCGAACG
Source organism: Lordiphosa magnipectinata (assembly GCA_037044535.1). Lineage (NCBI taxonomy): Eukaryota > Metazoa > Arthropoda > Insecta > Diptera > Drosophilidae > Lordiphosa > Lordiphosa magnipectinata. The sequence continues at coordinate 74,949 of JBAMBO010000094.1, read as the reverse complement.
ATGCATGAAAACTCAGACTTCGATCATGTAACGATTGAATTGATCGTGAGTGAAGCAATCAGATCGAAAATTGCTTTGAGAAATATGTATGTATATAATTTGTATGTACTTATTTGTGTTTTTAAAGGAAACAAGCTGCGATGCATAAAATTAACAAAAACATAATATTTCATTTATTTCTTATATTAATATTATTATTTTATGTGTTATGCTTAAACATGTTAAGGAACAAAAGTAATGTAATGCTTTAAACTAAAAATATTAAGGAACAAAAGTTATGCAATGCTTAAAATTAAAAATTTTAAGGAACACATGTTTCAAATTATCACTTTTTTCATAAAGTAAAAATTCATTTCAGACCTATGATTCTAAATTATCAAAATTTTTATAAAAAGAATTTAAGAAGAGCAAGCTATCAACAGAACCTGGCCCTAGCCTATTTCGTTTTTCCGTTATAACGTTTCCAGCCAAAGAAAACGATCGTTTAGCAGCTGCACTGCTGGCGGGAATTGAATGTACTTGCAACGCTAGTTTGGTTAAAAATGGGTATTTTTGTTCATTAGTTTGCCACCAACTAATCAAGTTAAAACGATCATCCATCTGAACCTTTTCATTGCAATATTTTTCAATTTCGTCTTCCGGAGTCTCTATGGTAGACAAGAAATTTTGCTTAATCAAATGAGGGAAAAAGAAAGTGTCGTTGGTCCTACTCGCAGGTAAGACTTGGTAACTAGCATCCAAGTTAGTATCTGAATCAAAGGAAAACTGCGTTGTCGATGAATCCGATAAAGGTGTTGTTGGGTGTGAAAATTGACATTCTCTTAATATCCGAGAAATGCAAAATAATTTTATGTCTGCTAAATCATTTGGCTGTGCATTTAAAGCAGGGGGGTATAAAAAATATGCAACTTTATGCCATATATCTAAGTTGGCGACCCATATTTCATCAATATTTTTAATAATTGTCTTTTTTAAAACGGATATAGCAGGTATTTCATCATCGGTCGGCTGACAAACATTTTTTATTGTTAATATTGACGGCAATACATAGCATAGCGAAGGAGAGCTGCAAAGCTGCATTTTTTTAAAAATAATTTCAAAGCTCTCACACATTTCCACAACTGATTTAACTATGTTTATATTAATATGTAACAATCGAAGACTTTGTTCATTCTGCGTTAAAATGGTATTAATTTCTCCCCAATTGTCAATTATGGATTTCAGCATAACATAGTGCGAGTTACAACGTGTTGGGCACTGGCTTTTTAACGAAGTGGTCAAGAGATGCTGCAAATTTGATTTTTTAAAGTATTTCACAACTTTCTTGCAAGATTCCAACGCTTCTGCGAGCTCTGTGGTGGCAGAAAACGACTTATCCAACACATTGCTCAACAAATGGCTGCTACAGTTCAATCTAGTATTATTTTCTAAGGATTTTAACATATTGGATCCCCTATCTGTTATAAACTTAATTTTTTCAATATTTGAAATATCAAATTCGTCGAAAAAACTTTTTAGTTTTTTTAAGATGTTGTTGCCGGTTGACCTGTCTAAGTCCATTGACTTCATTCCCAAAACTAGGTCAAAGAATTAAAAATCCTTTTGGTAGTGGAATGTTACTCCTAAAAAGTTGCGCTTCACGTAGTTGTCCGTCCACATGTCAATTGTAGCTGACGCTCCACCGCTGCGAACAATTGTATTAATTTCAGCCTTTAATTCCTCCTTCTTCTCATTAGCGCGTTTCGTGACTTTCCGGGAAATGGATGTTGGATCCGGTAGCATGTCTTCCACATCGACGTGCTCGCCATAAGTTGCTCCGATCTTAATAAAAAACTTTACTAGTTTTATGAATCCAGAGCCGCGCACTGCTGAGAATGGCCGACAGTCTTCTGTAACCCAATTTGCGTATTTTTCAATGGCCTCAGTTTTGTCCAGCGGTGTAACAGTTTTCACACTTTGCGATTTCTTATTATCTCTGCAACAGCTGTGCCTATTCAAATTTGATGTTTGGTTTGCGTTGAATTTTAACACATTACGGCATGTGCGACAGAAAACAAATTCTTTAAATGTAGTGTTGTCCGGTTTTACTATTTCGGTAAGGATGTTCCAGATAAAGCTTTTTCCCTTGCGCTGGCCTGATAAAGTATAATTGCCATTTGCTATGTTGTCAGCAATACTTTTCGTCGATTCGCCCTCAATAATTATGATATAATAGTTACGCCAACAAATATCAACAGCAAACTGATGAAATAACCAGTTTTAATTAGCTCGAGTTCTACCGAATCGGCCGCGAACGATCCATCACGATCGTGATCGAACTGAATGCCAGCAGCATTCGCGATCGTTCTTTGTTCGCTCACACAAAATGGTCGATCAAACCCGATCATGTACGCAACAAGCAAGAGTGATTCGAACTGATTGTCCGCTTCGAGCACGCTCTCTAACGATCATATGATTTTTGTTGAAGCAAAGTTTTGCGTCACAAAAAATCTGAGTCAATGATCGGGTATGATCGAAAAAATGTTGATCGTTGCAGTTCTCTGATGCTGATCAAGAATAATATACTTTATATGGTCGGAAATGATTCCTTCTGCCTGTTACATACATTTGCACGACTTTAGTATACCCTTTTACTCTACGAATAACGGGTATAACAAAAACGCAAAGCAAAACTAGAAAAATAAGCAAAAACATATATACGGTTGAACAGTTACAATACCCAATCGCAAACGGGCTCCAGCCCAAAATCACCAACAATGACTCGGCCGCCAGATATTAAAAGACATTTATCAATTACTAAATCCAACATAAATGACTCCAAATTCATCACGATAAACAGATCAGACAACAAAACTTTTGAAAACGTATCACCTTTCCTAATAAAAACAAGAAAGAAAGTCGGTCAAGCCCGACTATTACATACTCTGCACCCTTAATGTCGCAGCTCGAATTTGGTCACGAGTCAAACGGCCAGTTAACACACAACGCACAACACAGTGCGCTCTCTAAGTCTCTCTCTCTCCCCTCTCTCTCTCTCTCTCTCACTAAGATTGCTTCTGCTGAACGCAATGCTTAGGTTATGGGTGGGGTGGGTGGTGGGTGTTAACTGACCGTTTCTTGCTCATAACTTGAGTATCGTTCATCCGATCTTTATCATTCCTTCAGCAAATCGATAAATATAATTGCTGATCAAGAATATTTATACTTTATATGGTCGGAAATGATTCCTTCTGCCTGTTACATACATTTGCACGACTTTAGTATACCCTTTTACTCTACGTGTTGTGAAGAAATCTAGTAATTTAAGAACTTGAGTTTGAATTTGAAATATTGTTTTGTTAACGACTTTGATGCTTAGTGGCAACCCTATTGTTTAGTATATCGATAAGCGCCCTCGTCGATTGTTTCGATTGGTTTGAGCATTCGACGATTGAACTGAGAAGAGGGCAGAACGCGACGAAGCGTAAGTGAAAAGAAAAGATTAATTTGTTAACCTTTAAATGCATAAATATTGTTTTATAGGAGATTGCAGAAGGCGATCAAAGGCAAGGCACGTGAAGTTGTGGAATGTTTACTGATCCACAGTCGAAATGTACCCGACATTATGAAAACTCTTAGGCAAAATTTTGGTAGGCCTGAAAAGCTAATTAAAAGTCAAATTACACGTGTACGTAATTCACCCGCAATTAAAGAGGGGATGTTAGTGGAACTGTTAGATTATAGAAATAAAGTACAAAATTTGACGTCCTTTCTAGAAGCAGCGGAAGGGGAAAGATATTTAGAGAATCCAACGCTCATGGAAGAGTTGGTTTCGAAACTACCAGCACAACAACGTTTGGAGTGGGCACGCTATCGTCGGGCCTGCAAGGGTAACGAAAATATTAGGGACTTCAGCAAATGGCTCCAAACAATAGCAGAGGACATTCAGGATGCTGGCTTAGTGGACGAAGTCGAGGCAATAAAGCCTAAAAATCAGAAATCAAGGTTTTTTCATGCGAACGAAGTTAACGTCAAGGAGAGAAGCTGTGTTGTCTGCAAAGGTCCACATAATCTGGAAAAATGTGATAGGTTTATAAAACTTAACATCGACATGAGATGGAAGGCTGTTAGAGAAAATACGCTTTGTTTTAACTGCTTAAGGTCTGGGCACCGAGTTCAAACGTGTAAGTTTATACACAAATGTGAGTCGGAAGGTTGCATAAAGAAAATCAACACGTTACTGCACACGCCCTCCGTGGTACCTACAGTTGACAACAGTCAGGGATTTTCAGGAACAGCTTCGCAGGTAACTGATTCTGCAGTATTATTCAAAATTTTGCCGGTAAATGTACATGCAAATGGGAAAACCGTATCCTGCTTTGCGTTTTTAGATGACGGATCCGCAGTTTCTTTGATGAATGAAAAACTAGCGGAGGAGTTGGGCTTAAGAGGGCCCAAAGAGAACCTTACACTACAATGGTTCGGGAACAGAAGAGTGTCCGAGACTACAAGTCGCTTTGATATTGGCATATCAGGCGGCGAAAATGGAGCTATTCATACTTTGAAGGGAGTTCGCACAATAAAGAACCTTCAGTTGCCGACGCAATCTGTTAACGTATCGGAACGTATCGGCGCTCAAGATATCGGCACTTGGCAACGATACCGGTACACAGCTATGTCAACGTTGTTCCCGAGATCCTGATTGGTTTGGACAACGCGCACTTAGGAGTGCCAGAATCAACCCGTTCGGTTGTATGCGATGGTCCGATTGTAGCTGCTACCAAGCTTGGCTGGGTATGCTATGGCAAATGTAAGGCCGGAGATTGTGATGAATTTAATGGAGTTTTCTTAATTGGCCCTGAGAAGGATTTAATCATTGATAAGCTAATTAAAGATTATATTGTAGATTCTGAAATGGGCGCACAAAAAAGTAAAGTGGATCACAAAGGGAATGAAGAAGAGCGTTCGAACAAGATTCTACAAGAGACAACAAACCGAGTTGGAAAACGGTATGAAACAGGATTGCTATGGAGATGTGACGACATCGCTCTACCAGATAGTAAGGAAATGGCAATCAGAAGGCAACTATCCCTAGAACGCAAATTTCAGCGCGAACCAGAATATCATAAGGAATACTGTCGAATTATGTCTGAATATGAAAGAAAAGGATACATGGATGAGGTATCGCAGGATGAACTTGATGATAAATCGGATAAGGATTGGTTCCTGCCTCATTTTGGAGTTGTCAATCCAAACAAGCCTGGCAAGCTTAGGATAGTTTTTGATGCGGCTGCAGAAGTCAACGGAGTTTCACTTAACTCGGCCTTAATGAGCGGGCCTGATAATGTACAGCTGTTGAGCCACGTATTGATGAAGTTTCGACAAAAGAAATTTGGAATATGCGCAGACATTAGAGAAATGTTTCACCAGGTTAAAATCCGATTAGAAGATCGCTGTGCTCAAAGGGTTTTCTGGCGAACGAGTCCTGACGAGGAAATGAAGGAATATCAGATGGCTGTTATGACTTTCGGAGCAAAGTGTTCACCCGCATCCGCGGAGTACAGTGAAGAAATGGAGACCATGGCGCGTGGGAGTCCTGTGAAGAAAACAAGCAAATTATGGAAACTGTGTCCGTTTCTAGACACAAACTGTCTTCTGCGAATGAACGGAAGGATAAATAATGCAGAAGCAGTAAATGAAGAAACAAAACGGCCAATAATTATGCCGCAACGACATTATGTGACGAATTTGATAGTGGAGAAATACCACCGGGACTGGAAACATCAGAATGAGAGTACGGTTATAGCTGAAATTCGTAGACGATATTGGATACCACATTGCCGTGAACAAGTGCGCCGAGTATCTAGGCTCTGTCAAGTATGTGTGGCTAATAGAGCACGACCATGTGCACCACTAATGGGACAGTTACCAGCTGACAGGCTTACTCCATACGTACGACCGTTTACTTACGTTGGCGTTGACTACATGGGACCGTTTTCTGTGACAAGAGGAAGATCGACAGAAAAACGGTGGATTTGCATTTTTACTTGCCTAACCGTTAGAGCAATTCATCTTGAAATTGCAAAGGATCTGAGTGCAGACACTTGCATTAGAGTTATTCGTAACTTCATGGCGCGTCGTGGGAAACCGAAAAGATTTCGGTCGGATAATGGCACTAACTTTGTAGGTGCGAATAGAGAGCTGAAACGTCAGTTAATTGAAATGGACCAATATAAAATTGCTGCGGAATTAGCGAACGAGGAAATTGAGTGGCTTTTTAATTGCCCTATGAATCCGCATGCTGGTGGCTGCTGGGAACGACTCGTGCGCAGCGTGAAGAGAGCTATGGGACATGCCATGTTGAGTCGAAGTTTAAAAGAGGATGTGCTGTATGGATTAATATGTGATGCGGAGAACATAGTGAATGCAAGGCCGCTTACACACATAGCACTAGATTCGCCTACAGATGAACCATTTACACCTAACCATTTTCTTTTAGGCACTTCTAATTCCAGCCAGACACCACACCCAGAAGAAGAAGTTTATCAACCAACAAGAAAGTCTTGGAGGACAGTGCAACAGCTTGCGCACTGTTTCTGGAAAAAATGGCTGAACGAGTACTTGCCGAAGCTTTGTCGTCGCACGAAATGGTACCAAGATGTGAAGCCGCTAGCTGTAGGAGATTTGGTTCTCATATGCGACGGGAGTGTTCATCGATCAACCTGGAAGAAGGGCATAGTAACTGATGTTATTGCCGGCAAGGATGGACAAGTACGCACAGCAACAGTGAAGACTGATGTCGGGGTGTTTCGTCGCCCAGCGTGCGTTTTGGCTAAGCTCGAATTAGGTGAATCAAAGCCCTGCTGGATTCACGGTGGCGGGGATGTTGTGAAGAAATCTAGTAATTTAAGAACTTGAGTTTGAATTTGAAATATTGTTTTGTTAACGACTTTGATGCTTAGTGGCAACCCTATTGTTTAGTATATCGATAAGCGCCCTCGTCGATTGTTTCGATTGGTTTGAGCATTCGACGATTGAACTGAGAAGAGGGCAGAACGCGACGAAGCGTATGTGAAAAGAAAAGATTAATTTGTTAACCTTTAAATGCATAAATATTGTTTTATAGGAGATAAAACCCCATGATACATCATCATACCGCATACTATTGCTTTACCAAATAATAAATACACATTGTGGATCATTCAGTTGAGCGTGTGCTTATTTGGAGGTGTGTTTGGAAGCCTGGCGGCGTTTTATTCGCAAAGTTCATCCGAAGTCGAATCAACACTACGAGTAACGGGTATAATAAGAAAAACAAATAGTTAACTTAGACCAAATAAAACTAGTGGAATAAACCAATATTGTAAAATTATATTTAACTTTAATTATAAGATCCCTTCCTTTACAATAAAGGGCCACTGAGCGTAACTCTATGAGTGCGTAAATTTCAGTTAACTACGAGATGTACAATTCTGTCCTTAAAAAAAAAACAACAATAGAATTATTCTTTTTAATTCCCGTTACTCGTAGAGTAAAAGGGTATACTAAAGTCGTGCAAATGTATGTAACAGGCTGTAATGATCCCCTGAGCACCAGTTGGCAGCGAAGAAGGTCGGTGGGACGCGACTAGCAAAAACAGCCTGTGGGGGGGTTCTTGACCCATTCCATCTCCAACCTCAGGGTACATATTTAAAATTAGTGTCCCTTGCCTAAATAGATCACGCATTATAAAATGCCCACATCACGACAACATTTAACAGGATCAGTCACAATCGCTTATACTGCATGATGGCATTGCAGCTGAGCCTCTTCACCCTCCCAACCAATTGAGTTCTCCATATTTGCGGCTGAAGTCGGAAAACTCCCAAAAATAATTGCTTTTACCCTCTCCTTCTCCTTCACATTACTTCAAGGAAATATTTGTTAATTTCAGCACTCCATAATTATTTATTATTATTATTAATTTTATTTATCCTTTCAAATTAACCTCCTGTCTTCCATTATACAATTCGGAATAATCTTCCTATCTGTTTTTTTTTTTGTTTAATGTTTACTTCAATTGACTTAATTAATAATCTTCCTTAAATTTGTGCAAGTTCAGTAATTTCTTTTCATGTAGTTCTTTGGTGATTTTATAATGTAGATTTAAAAAAAATATTGGAAAATTTTATCTCTGTTCACACCCTGGCCACTTTATAAAATTCGCTGAAAACGAAGGGTTAATTAATTTATGCATAATAAAGTATATGAATAATTATAAAACAGTCAAAGAAATATTTGATAGAAAATAAGTATTCAATTCAAATCCAATACTAAGAATTTTGCCTTTTTTGTTAGGTAGTTTTTTTTTTCTCGTTTATATCGCAATTATTTTGAAATTATTAAAATATTACTTTACGTTCACAGGTAGCTTTCATGATTTTTCCTTTTGTTCTTTTGTTCCTTTTTTTTCAGGTGTAGGTGAAATAATTAAATTTTTGTCGTTTTCGATATTGCCACTGTACGTCTCAACAGAAGGTATGGACCGTCCCCATGAAGTGTAGGGTGCTTGCCCATATGATCTTCATACCAACTATGAAAGCCACATTAGCTTAACTTTGTTCTCTTTTCCGTTTTTTAAAGAACGGTTAACTCCACATACCTGGTAATACTCCCACGCCGAAAGATCTTTCGCTGGTGGAGCTTTTTGCTCTCTGGAACTTTGAGGGGATTAGAGAGAACGGTGCATTTCTATTCTAAATGTTTAGCAACATGTTGCTAAGCCGCAATGCACACGCGGTCTTCACACACACACAAACAAGAAAACTAAGAAAATTATGAAAATTACATAACCAACTTAATGATTGTCACTTTTTGCTTTAATTTTCACCGTTTTAGGGGTTGGTTATTTTCTTCAACGTTTCTTTGATTTCTCTTTGATTTTTTCTCTGCTTTTTCCACTTTTTCGTTACCCTGCGAATTTTCAAATGGCCAGTGTAAGAACTCACAAAAAAATGTTGAATTAACTGATGGACTTGGATATAATATTTTTACTCTAATTAACAAACGAAAGAGCTTGCACTGGTCGAACTTGTTGTATTTAGTTTGCTTAATGTTTTTGTTGGTTTCTCTCGGCTTTTTTCCCACACGACTTTTATGTTGTCCTATTGGGGTTTCACAGAATGGAAATTGCATAGATTATTTAAACCGCACTTTTTTTTTTTTTTTTCCGAGTTGCTCAGGGTTTGATTTGGGGTTTTCCTTTTGCCCCTCCCGCCTACAATTGGATGACCCTTCCATTTGAATCGCGATTTCGCACTACTTTGACCGTCTTCAGGTGCTCTTCTCCCCACTACTCCACTCTGCGAAAGCTCCAAGCGCTCTCTGATGCTGCAGTGGATAGCCTAGAACAAATCTCACTGACGGATGGGGATGCCTTTGAGGGAGAAAATAAGTGACAACCTAATCAGTACTCCATTTTCTCCTTTCTCTAGCCAGTTATGCTCACCTTTTTGCCTTGAGTTTATGGTCGCAACCCGAAACTCCCGCCTAAGCGATCTGCTTCGAGAGCGTATGCATAAGCAAAAGCTTTTCAGCAATTAAATTGCATTAAATTTGGCTGCTGCGGTGATTGCTAAAGGGAAAGAAATGTTAAAATTTCTTCCGAACAAATTTGCAAACGCAGATTTTAGCCCTATCGTCCACTCACTTTTTGTTTGTAAAAAAAATAAATTTTGCGCAATTATTTAATTTCAACCGAGATTTGGTTAAACTTTTCCTCTTTGAGCGTCGATTATTTTTTCTCACACTTGAAAATAAACTTTAAGCAGTTTCTTCTGCTTTTTAGGTGTTGTAAGCTGGAGGTTCAAAATTGAAAAGGCTGAGCTGAGGAACTCTGTCTCTTAGGAAACCTCGGGATAACCTAATTCTTGCTCTTTCTCCATGTCCGGATATTGCCAAAAGAAAGCAACCAAGGGATTAAGCAAAAGCAATTCCACTGACAGTGTCTTAATGTGGCCATATCGTAATGTCTGTGGTGACCTATAGGGGGCGCCTTTCCATTTACGATATTCAACGTCTTTTTGGTTTTAAAAAATCTCTTTGCTTTTTTATTGCTCATCACAAGGCAGATAACTCCCACAATTTTTGAGATATCGATCTCGCATTTAAAACTTACATTTATATTCGCAACATCTATAAGCTCTGAAATTTTCATCAAGATCGGATGATAAATTGCCGAGTCAAAAAATGTTGCATACTTTTCGGCTGTCCCACCTGAGGCACACAGGAAGGCTACTAAAAATTTTTTTCCATGAGTAACGGGTATATCGAAGTCGGTTAGAGCCGACTTTAACTTACGCTCTCGTTTTTTCGGTAAAAAGGAGATGTTGTGATTATTAGAGACCATCGAACCACTGTGCAGAGTCAATGTCAACATAATCATGTAAATGCTCATCTTAGCATGTCGCAATCCATAGCTTTCGCTAGATCAAAACATAGGCTTAATCTAAGCATGCACTTGGACCTACGATGCACCAGAAAGGAAGAGGCATACATACAAACACAGTTATTTGAAGCTTACAATAAGATAAGCCATAAGAACTCTTCTAACTCATGTAACCATACCTAGCCATAAGAATGCATGTGAACAAATCATATAAATACAGTGTCTGCTGCCCAGAATAAAACACAATTAAACCAACCCTTCCACTCGCCTATTACATGGGCTTTGAAGTCCCATTGACATAAAAGCAAAAATCCTTTTGCAGGAACTTTGGCGCCACAGCTGGAATGGAATGAAACAATTCCAATGCATTTACATACGAGGGGGGAGAAGTTCAAGCAAAATTTGTTGGAGCTTGATATGATCTCTATTCCAAGATATGCACATGCCAGTAGGTGCTCAAACATACAAGTGCATGGTTTCGCTGATGCGTCCAGTCAAGCTTATGGCTGCTGTCTCTATATTCGAGCCGAGCAAGAGAACAATGTGTGTTGCCATTTTCTCACTGCAAAGGCAAAGGTTGCTCCGCTTAAGACAAAGTCGATTCCCAGGCTCGAATTAGGCGCAGCACACTTGTTGACTCAATTGTGGTCACATGTCAAACAAGTACTTCACATATGACGAATTGAGAGTGTGCACTTCTGGACAGATTCTGAAATCACACTTCATTGGATAAACATGTCACCTTCAGGGCTCACAACATTCGTAGCGAACAGAGTTGCGGGGATCCAAGAAATGTCCCAAGAAGCAACTTGGCGACATGTGCCATCGTTAATGAACCCAGCAGACAATGCGTCACGAGGATGTTACGTTCAAGAGCTTGTTCAGTCAATTTGGCAGAAAGGCCCAAAGTTTTTTCAAGAAGATCACATAAAATGGCCTCAAAACCCCCATTTTGTACTGCCGCAGATATCATCAACAGTGAGACAAAAAATCTGCTCAAGTTTGCTTAGCTGCCAATCCAGATTGCCTATCCACCTTAATCTCTCGATTTTCATCATATCGCAAGGTAGTTCGAATTTTTGCATTTGTCTACCGATTTTTAAACCACTCGAAACGTCCAGAATGTGGTGCTGAGCCAAGTGCACAAGAAGTTAACTTCGCATTTCTCAAACTTGTGCAAATGGTTCAAAGGGACAGCTACTCCAATCAAGTTTCCAATCACTTACTCCATTTATTCAAAAGTTTTTGGAATGTGGCCGAAACATCTCACTGATTCGTGTAGGAGGCCGGCTGTCAAATGCACCATTGGAATACGACGCAAAATTTCCCATTGTAATGCCTAAGAATTCTCAGTTTGTGGGCATGTATTTGCAGGACTTACAGGTTAAAAATTGTCACGCAGGTGTCAAACCATGATACCACTTCTTAGGGAACGTATGTGGCTCGTTAACGCGAGAATATAATGCACCCAAGTAGTTGTAGCAGATGTGTGCACTGTTTTCGATACCGACCCAAGCTAATGGAACAAGTAATGGGAAATCTTCCAGCAGACCGCGTAACGGCCACGCGACCACTTTTAGTTTGTGGAGTAGATTTTTGTGGACCCATCAATGTATCTTTGCGGATACGAGGTCGCCCACCTTTTAAAATGTACATTGCTGTGTTTGTGTGTTTTGCTTCAAAAGCAGTTCATTTGAAACTCGTGGCAGACTTAGCCACTATTGCGAATGGATGTACTCGGACAACGCGACCAACTTCGTCGGTACCAACAACATTCTCAAAGAACTTCAGAAAGAGTTCAACAAGCAGCAAGCCAGTCTGCAGTCGTTCGCAGCGGAACAAGGGATGGAGTGCAGCTTCATACCCGCTCGAGCACCTCATTTCGACGGCCTATGGGAGGCGGCCGTGAAGTCGGCAAAGCACCTGCTGGTGCGTCAAATTGCTAACGCGTCGCAGGTGGAAAGCGAGGTCAGAGGTCATCAGGCAGGGGTCGAGGCAATTTTAAACTCTCGACCGCTACCAGGCCATCTCCTAATAGGATAGATCCTTCGTTCGGTGCCGCAAGGGTCCGAGCCGGACACGCCAGGCAGCGCAATTACATATATGCGCTGGTGGCAGCTGCTATCCACGCTCAGATAGCGGTTCTGGCAAGCGTGGTCTAAGGATAACATACACACACTCCAAATGAGAACCAAGTGGCAAACACCCCAAGCCAATTTGGACGTAGGAATGCTGGTGGTAATTCACGAGGACAACACGCCACCTCAGCGCTGGACACTTGGCAGGATCGTCGAGGTCATAACAGGAAAAGATGGAAGAATTCGAATCGCAGACGTCAAAACGGCAATGGGCATAACTAGGCACCCAATCCACAAGCTCGCGGCTCTATCGATTTTTTGAAGGTCCAGATGTGGTCCTTCAACGTGGCCGCAATGTTTGGTCAATTATGTTAAGTTAGAAATTGTTCGAACTTGAACATGCTATTCAACTCGGCCCACACGTAGTGTTGTTCTCATATTTAAATATTCTATGTCGCCATGTGTGTCATAAACATGTCACCTTATGTAATAGTATTAAATATTAATAGCCGCAGTGACGAGGATCAGCCCAGCCCAGCAGACACACCACTTGACAAGGATCAACCATGGGACCACTGGAAAAGGTCGTTTTGGTTCCCACCACTTAATATGCATTTGTGTGAGGTAATGTGTATTCCTCACACTAATGCGTTTTTATATTTATACACACGCAGCTATCTTACAAATACGGCCTTAGTTAAGTTAGAAGATAAGGGATGGTAAATTCTAAATAAAAGGAGCTCACTCATATTGAGCCAAGTCAGCACAATTGAAATCATACAAGCGTGCTCATCGAAAGTGTATAAGTATATACAGAAATAGTCATATAATTGGAGATAAAAAGGAAAATGAATTGACCCAATGTAAATATTTTGTTAAGTCGCTCTCTATCTTAGCTTCTCTCTCTCATTGCATATTCAGCATGTATGTTAGAGGCATAGCGGCTTTGCTTTGCCTACAATAAAATTCTTCTTTTACTACGAGTTGAAGACTACGGACTTATTCTTTGTCAAGCGCAGCAGCCACTCCAATCTTTAATCTTTTCGCCAGGTCCAACACCACACAATTAATGGTATAAAAATATTATCATAAATTTATTTTCTTTCTTGTTTTGATACATAATTTTGAGAACAATGTTCACAATTTTTTTTATCACTCACGATATTTATTCTTAAATATCATTGTGGCATTTTTCTTAACTAGTGAATAAAGGCCTTCTTTATCTTGAGTGATATCTTACGAACCCCGCCTAAAGAAATGTTTTTTCTTATATTTAGGGAGAAACACCTTAGGCTGAAAATGATTGCAGAATGATGTTTTGAAGAATGAATTTTGTAATATTGTTTGTAAGGATAGAATAAGAAATAATTTGAAATGTGATTTTCCCATGTCGGAAAGGGATTTGCAAGCGTAAAGGCGATGCGAACACCCTCCTTATTCATGATAAAGTCGTAATTTCTTGTTGAGTTTTATTTTTAAGCAAAAAAAATTAAACTCAAACGATAATCATTATTTTTGAGTTTTATTTTTGCTTTAGCTCAAAAATCAGTATAGTTGGGTTTTAAAAATATTACTTAAAAAAAATAATGCTGAAAATAATACAGATCAGTAACAAGTTTGGGCGCAATAGCATTGAAAACAAAAAAGTTTTTTCTACTAAGACTTTTTTCAGAACTATATTTTAGATGGGAGCTATACTATATAGTTGACCGATTTTTATCAAACTTGGTGAAATTATGTAAATGCATAGAAAACTGATAAATACGAGGTTTGGGGGCGTTTGCATTGAAAACAAAAAAGTTTGTCTCACTAAAACTAGTTTTTCGACCGATCGTTCGAATGGCAGCTATATGCTATAGTCATCCGATCGCCGGTTCCGACAAATGGGCAGCGTATTTGTACCAAAAGACTTCGTGCAAAGATTGCTTACGATAGCCTTAAAACTGACGGAGGAGATAGCATAGAAACAGACGGGCGAACGGACAGACGGCCATGGCTATATCAACTCAGCTCGTCATGCTGATCAAGAATATATATACTTTATGTGGTCGGAGAGGCTTCCTTCTATGCGTTAAAAACATCTGGTCATTTTTAAAATACCCTCTACAATGGTATAATAATCATTATTGTGCGAGCAATTGAAAAAAAATTAAATATATTCTAAAAGGCCTATTCTCAGATGAGATCAAACTTTAGTTCGGCACTATATTTCATATAAATAGGACTGCCGTTCAAAAGCAATCCAATTTCTAACTGATCAAAATTGTTTCTATTTATATGAAATATAGTGCCAGCAACACAAGTCTCTGTAGAAAGGGTGTTCAGTTCACTACCACATATTTTTACAAGGTTGAGATCTCGATTAGGCGCAAAGTCGCTTGAGAACATATTATTGGTTAAGCTTACCGATCAACTACTAAAATATATTTTATTTGAATAAGAATAATATAACGAGATTACTTTTGTGATTTATTGGTCAGAACTGCTGACGCGAAGTATTGTCCCCGATTTTTATTTTATTTCCTTAAATAATTATTATTCATTAATTATTTCCTTTGATAAAATAAAAACCCTTGAATCACTCATGATGAAAATATCAATGAAGTAATTTTTTTGATACATATTTTTGAGAACGTGCACAATTTTTTTATCACACGATATTTATTCGTAAATATTATTGTTGCAACTTTCTACTACTAGTGAATAAAGGCCTTCTTTATGTTGAGTGATATTTTACGAACCTTGCTTTAAAGAAATGTTTTTTCTTATATTTAGGGAGAAACACCTTAAGCTAAAAATTATTGCAGAACCAAAAAAAAAAAAAAATCAGTATAAATGTTTTATATTTTAAGTATCCTAATCAATGTTAAATGTTAAGCTTAAATTAATAACCCAATCAACTGTTGTCTTCGTAATTGTAATAGTGATTAGTGCTTCCAAATAAGTGCTTCTAGCACTAAAAAGAAATATCAAATAAATCAATAAACTAAAAGTTTTCAGGGGGAATATCGGCCACTTTTTTTTATTTTTATGTTGATGGCGGCGGAGCTACCGAGTTTATTCATAAACTTGAGATGAACAATCATAAGACAAGGCTCGGTAGCTATACTTACTCGCACTTGTGCATGACCTCTTTCATGCTTATAATTTTGTCATTTTGTAGAAACTCCATTAGATGTGGCGGCAAATTTTGAAAGCACTCACTGATCATTTCTTGATAAATTCCGCATTTTCTAATATGAACCAATTGCGGTGGAACATATTGGCAGAATACGTTTAGAGAAGCAACCGAGATAATCCAAATAACAAGCATACGAATCATTGTGCGGCCATCGACAGACTAATAGCTCAAATGCAGCAACAGGTTTTTAACTTCAAGTGCACTTTTAGCGCATGTCGGAGGCAGGTCAAGGGATGGGAAGGCCGTTGGAGCGCATGTCTAAGTTAGGGGAAGGGAGGGAAAGGGAGAGGAAGGGAGGGGAAGTGAGGGGAAGGGAGGGGAAACGCTTCAAAAAAAATCAAAAAGGCATATTTTGCAACTTTAAGCGCAGATAACTAAAAAGAGAATAAAAAGAATTTATAATAGTGTAATTCCTATGTCTTTATTCGCCCCCTTCAGAGTTTAAATACTAACTGGATGTTTGTTTGAAGTGTGAACAGCAAAACAAGTCCGCTGATGAGAGAATTTGGTTATTTTCGAAACAGCGATCGTTGTACGGACATACCCAATTGCTATTCCAAAATGTTGTAATTAATATCTGTTGGTTTGTGTTGGTTATAAAAAGGCTTATAATCAACCAAAAAGACCTTGAGCTAGCCAGTTGTAACATTAACTAAAAATCTCGACGTGATGGACCATTTTCCAGATTTGTGTTCAGCACACGAATCTTATCTAAAATCACCACCAACCCTTCAATATACTGGAAAAAGTCTAATTTTGTTACCTTTCGTTACCATACGCTCTCTTCCCTTCCCTTCCCCTCACTTCCCATCACTTCCCTTCACTTCCCCTCACTACCCCTCACTTCCCCTCCCTTCCTCTCCCTTTCCCTCCCTTCCCCTAACTTAGACATGCGCTCCAACGGCCTTCCCCACCCTCCCCACCATTCACCTCACTCAGACATGCGCTTAAACGGTATTGGTTGGCATTAAGTACTTGTTGATGCATTTCAGCTATTAGTCTGTCGATGGCCGCACAATGATTCGTATGCTTGTTATTTGGATTATCTCGGTTGCTTCTCTAAATGTATTCTGCCAATATGTTCCACGGCAATTGGTTCATATCAGAAAATGCGAAATTTATCAAGAAATTATCAGTGAGTGCTTTCAAAATTTGCAGCCACATCTAATGGAGTTTCTACAAAATAACAAAATGGGTATATGCATGAAAGAGGTCAAGCCCAAGTGCGAGTAAGTAGCTAGCTACTGTGCCTTGTCTTATGATTGTTCATCTCAAGTTTATGAATAAACTCGGTAGCTCCGCCGCCATCATCATATAAATTAAAAAAAAAGTGACCGATATTCCCCCTGAAAACTTTTAGCTTATTGATTTATTTGATATTTCTTTTTAGTGCTAGAAGCACTTATTTGGAAGCACTAATCACTATTACAATTACGAAGACAACAGTTGATTGGGTTATTAATTTAAGCTTAACATTTAACATTGATTAGGATACTTAAAATATAAAAAATTTTTACTGATTTTTTATTTTTTTTAGTTCTGCAATAATTTTCAGCTTAAGGTGTTTCTCCCTAAAGATAAGAAAAAACATTTCTTTAAGGCAGGGTTCGTAAAATATCACTCAACATAAAGAAGGCCTTTATTTACTAATAGTAGAAAGTTGCAACAATAATATTTACGAATAAATATCGTGAGTGATAAAAAATTGTGCACATTCTCAAAAATATGTATCAAAAAAATTACTTCATATTTATCACAAGTGATCACTTGTGATAAATATCACTAATATTTTCATCATGAGTGGTTCAATGGTTTTTGTTTTATCAAAGGAAACAATTAATGAATAATAATTATTTAAGGAAATAAAATAAAAATCGGGAACAATACTTCGCGTCAGCAGTTCTGACCAATAAATCACAAAAGTAATCTCGTTATATTATTCTTATTCAAATAAAATATATTTTAGTAGTTGATCGGTAAGCTTAACCAATAATATGTTCTCAAGCGACTTTGCGCCTAATCGAGATCTCAACCTTGTAAAAATATGTGGTAGTGAACTGAACACCCTTTCTACAGAGACTTGTGTTGCTGGCACTATATTTCATATAAATAGAAACAATTTTGATCAGTTAGAAATTGGATTGCTTTTGAACGGCAGTCCTATTTATATGAAATATAGTGCCGAACTAAAGTTTGATCTCATCTGAGAATAGGCCTTTTAGAATATATTTAATTTTTTTTCAATTGCTCGCACAATAATGATTATTATACCATTGTAGAGGGTATTTTAAAAATGTCCAGATGTTTTTAACGCATAGAAGGAAGCCTCTCCGACCACATAAAGTATATATATTCTTGATCAGCATGACGAGCTGAGTTGATATAGCCATGGCCGTCTGTCCGTTCGCCCGTCTGTTTCTATGCTATCTCCTCCGTCAGATTTAAGGCTATCGTAAGCAATCTTTGCACGAAGTCTTTTGGTACAAATACGCTGCCCATTTGTCGGAACCGGCGATCGGATGACTATAGCATATAGCTGCCATTCGAACGATCGGTCGAAAAACTAGTTTTAGTGAGACAAACTTTTTTGTTTTCAATGCAAACGCCCCCAAACCTCGTATTTATCAGTTTTCTATGCATTTACATAATTTCACCAAGTTTGATAAAAATCGGTCAACTATATAGTATAGCTCCCATCTAAAATATAGTTCTGAAAAAAGTCTTAGTAGAAAAAACTTTTTTGTTTTCAATGCTATTGCGCCCAAACTTGTTACTGATCTGTATTATTTTCAGCATTATTTTTTTTAAGTAATATTTTTAAAACCCAACTATACTGATTTTTGAGCTAAAGCAAAAATAAAACTCAAAAATAATGATTATCGTTTGAGTTTAATTTTTTTTGCTTAAAAATAAAACTCAACAAGAAATTACGACTTTATCATGAATAAGGAGGGTGTTCGCATCGCCTTTACGCTTGCAAATCCCTTTCCGACATGGGAAAATCACATTTCAAATTATTTCTTATTCTATCCTTACAAACAATATTACAAAATTCATTCTTCAAAACATCATTCTGCAATCATTTTCAGCCTAAGGTGTTTCTCCCTAAATATAAGAAAAAACATTTCTTTAGGCGGGGTTCGTAAGATATCACTCAAGATAAAGAAGGCCTTTATTCACTAGTTAAGAAAAATGCCACAATGATATTTAAGAATAAATATCGTGAGTGATAAAAAAAATTGTGAACATTGTTCTCAAAATTATGTATCAAAACAAGAAAGAAAATAAATTTATGATAATATTTTTATACCATTAATTGTGTGGTGTTGGACCTGGCGAAAAGATTAAAGATTGGAGTGGCTGCTGCGCTTGACAAAGAATAAGTCCGTAGTCTTCAACTCGTAGTAAAAGAAGAATTTTATTGTAGGCAAAGCAAAGCCGCTATGCCTCTAACATACATGCTGAATATGCAATGAGAGAGAGAAGCTAAGATAGAGAGCGACTTAACAAAATATTTACATTGGGTCAATTCATTTTCCTTTTTATCTCCAATTATATGACTATTTCTGTATATACTTATACACTTTCGATGAGCACGCTTGTATGATTTCAATTGTGCTGACTTGGCTCAATATGAGTGAGCTCCTTTTATTTAGAATTTACCATCCCTTATCTTCTAACTTAACTAAGGCCGTATTTGTAAGATAGCTGCGTGTGTATAAATATAAAAACGCATTAGTGTGAGGAATACACATTACCTCACACAAATGCATATTAAGTGGTGGGAACCAAAACGACCTTTTCCAGTGGTCCCATGGTTGATCCTTGTCAAGTGGTGTGTCTGCTGGGCTGGGCTGATCCTCGTCACTGCGGCTATTAATATTTAATACTATTACATAAGGTGACATGTTTATGACACACATGGCGACATAGAATATTTAAATATGAGAACAACACTACGTGTGGGCCGAGTTGAATAGCATGTTCAAGTTCGAACAATTTCTAACTTAACATAATTGACCAAACATTGCGGCCACGTTGAAGGACCACATCTGGACCTTCAAAAAATCGATAGAGCCGCGAGCTTGTGGATTGGGTGCCTAGTTATGCCCATTGCCGTTTTGACGTCTGCGATTCGAATTCTTCCATCTTTTCCTGTTATGACCTCGACGATCCTGCCAAGTGTCCAGCGCTGAGGTGGCGTGTTGTCCTCGTGAATTACCACCAGCATTCCTACGTCCAAATTGGCTTGGGGTGTTTGCCACTTGGTTCTCATTTGGAGTGTGTGTATGTTATCCTTAGACCACGCTTGCCAGAACCGCTATCTGAGCGTGGATAGCAGCTGCCACCAGCGCATATATGTAATTGCGCTGCCTGGCGTGTCCGGCTCGGACCCTTGCGGCACCGAACGAAGGATCTATCCTATTAGGAGATGGCCTGGTGTAAGGGCTTCGCCGTCGTTGGGATCGGTACTGAGTGGAGCTAGCGGTCGAGAGTTTAAAATTGCCTCGACCCCTGCCTGATGACCTCTGACCTCGCTTTCCACCTGCGACGCGTTGGCAATTTGACGCACCAGCAGGTGCTTTGCCGACTTCACGGCCGCCTCCCATAGGCCGTCGAAATGAGGTGCTCGAGGGGGTATGAAGCTGCACTCCATCCCTTGTTCCGCTGCGAACGACTGCAGACTGGCTTGCTGCTTGTTGAACTCTTTCTGAAGTTCTTTGAGAATGTTGTTGGTACCGACGAAGTTGGTCGCGTTGTCCGAGTACATCCATTCCCAATAGTGGATAAGTCTGCCACGAGTTTCAAATGAACTGCTTTTGAAGCAAAACACACAAACACAGCAATGTACATATTAAAAGGTGGGCGACCTCGTATCCGCAAAGATACATTGATGGGTCCACAAAAATCTACTCCACAAACTAAAAGTGGTCGCGTGGCCGTTACGCGGTCTGCTGGAAGATTTCCCATTACTTGTTCCATTAGCTTGGGTCGGTATCGAAAACAGTGCACACATCTGCGAACTACTTGGGTGCATTATATTCTCGCGTTAACGAGCCACATACGTTGCCTAAGAAGTGGTATCATGGTTTGACACGCAACCATGGTTTGACGTGCACTTGATTCAGCATCACATTCTGGACGTTTCGAGTGATTTAAAAATCGGTAGACAAATGCAAGAATTCGAACTACCTTGCGATATGATTAAAATCGAGAGACATGGTTTGTCCCTCAACTAAGAGATGTCTTAATTACATGTGATGGATTTAAAATACACAGATCAGACAGACAAAGACACGCGGGAGGAGTTGCAATATTCGTTAATAAAAAACTTAAAGCTAAAGTGGTATGCAAACAACCGCCGGAAAGTGCCATAGAATATCTGTTTCTGCAAGTAGCTGGTCAGGGAATTCCAACAAGTCTGCTTATTTATTTATTTATTTATTTATTTATTTATTTAGAGTCGACAAACAAATGCTGTCAACAAAAGTATAAATACGTTACAAAAAAATTTTATGAGCTAAGGAAGCCTATCAAAGAAAATCTAATAAAATTACAAAATAAACTAATAGCGACTCCGACACGGTGGGGGTATTTTCTTTGCCCGTCCGGCCAGCTATGCCCCTATTCACAGCCGATTGTAGTCAGAGATGTTATTAGAGCTAACAAAAACTTTAATAATATAGAGATCGAGAAAAGGGAGAGAGAGAAAAAACCAAAACCTATAGTTATGTAGGAGCAAAGGAAAAAATAAGATGATATAATAAATTAAACTAAAACAGAGATAGAGAGAAAGAGAGCAAACTATCTAAAAGAAAACTTAAAAAAAAAAAAAAAATGTATACGTAAAACTTAAAACTAAATAACCGGAAAATCTCTGACCCGGTGGGGGAGGATTTTTTAGCCAGTCCGGCAAGCTATGCCCCTACTCACAGCTGGGAGTGGTCAGAGATTTCCCCGGAGATAATTATAGAGAGACGTTTTTAGAGAGAAGAGAGAGAGTTCTGTTGAGAGCAGGTGATTGAGATCATTGTAATTCTTACATAAAACCCGAATCGATTATGCAGGGCATAATCAGTTGTGCATCTAGACAAGATAAAAGGAAAATAGTTTCTAGTTGTCCTAGAAGGAACGGAAAAGTTAAGGCGACCTAAAAGATCAGAAGAGTCTACATCACCGATAATTAGCTTATAAAGAAAAGAAACACCAAAGACTGTTCTACGGTTAGCTAACGAAGGAAGGTCAATAAGCAAAAGTCTGCTGGAGTACGTTGGTAAACGAAGGTTAGGGTCCCAATTTAAGCCACGTAGGGCAAAAAGCAAGAATTGCTTTTGAACTGATTCAATTCGATCGATATACTTTTTATATTGCGGACACCAGACGGACGAGCAGTATTCAAGTACAGGGCGAACTAGAGCAGTATACAGAAGCTTTGTGGTATATGGATCATTAAATTCCTTCGACCAACGTTTAATGAATCCAAGTACACCTTTCGCCCTATTAAAAATAGATTAGATATGAGGATTAAAACTCAATTTTGGGTCAAAAAGAACTCCAAGATCGACGACTGTAGATATTCGTTCCAAGGGTTCATTGCCAATCGTATAGGTAGCCAGCGAAGGTTTGCAACGATGGAAAGTCATAAACATGCACTTGGAGCAATTAAGGTGTAATTGATTAATCAAGCACCAGGACTGCAAGGAGTTTAAATCATCTTGCAGTCTGATCGAATGCGTCGGGTCGTTGAAAGATAAAATAAGTTTCACATCATCGGCGTACATAAGTATCCGAGAGTAAGACAATATTGTGGTGAGATCATTAATAAAAAGAGTAAAAAACAAAGGGCCGAGGTGGCTACCTTGTGGTACACCAGAAGTGACAAAGACAGGCTTTGAAGTATTAGAGCGAAGCAGAACTTTTTGAGTTCTATCTTTTAAATAGGACGAAATCCAAAGCAGAAAAGAGGAAGGAAATCCTAAACGATCAAGCTTAAAAAGGAGAATATCGTGGTTCACAGAATCAAATGCTTTACTGAAGTCGGTGTAGATGACATCAGTTTGATTTTTTAAAAGGAACCCATCGTTAACCATTGAGGTAAATTCAAGCAAATTGGTCGTAGTTGACCGACGCTTTGTAAATCCATGCTGGAAAGGTGATAAAATCGATTTACAATAGTGCTGTAAGGATGAGGTTAGAATCTGTTCAAATAATTTTGGAATAGCGGAAAGCTTGGCTATACCCCTATAATTGGATATATCAGATTTTCCTCCCTTTTTGTGAAGAGGAATGATATAAGATTCTTTCCCAAGATTCGGAAACACAGTAGATTCTAGAGATAGATTAAAAAGCTTAAGCAAAGGACTGCATAAGGAAAAACAACACTCTTTAAGCACGCAACTGGGAATTTTGTCAGGCCCAGGGGAGTATGAGGATTTAAGTGATTTCAAATATGAAAGCAAGGAGCTTTCTGAAGTTGAGGGAGCACATATCGAGTTGGAAGAAGGAATGTTATAAGGATAAGAAGTATTGGTAAAACGGGCAGAGGAATAAGTTTATTGGAAGAAGTCCGCGAATAGGTCAACGGCAGTTTAGTCATCGTTAGCCTTTTGGTCACCAAGAAAAAAAGAAGAAGGTAAAGAAGAGGATCTACGTTTAGAGTTGACAAAGCTATAGAATTGTTTTGGGTCCTCTGCAAATTGAATTTTGCATCGGGCAAGATATTTCTTATAGCACTCAGAATTAAAAAGTGTAAAGTTCGATTTTGCTATTGAGTATTGAGAAAAGTCAACAACAGAACCAGTACGATTATACTTTTTGAAGCATCTAGACTTAATATTTTTCAAATTAGAAAGCCTAGGACAGTACCAAGGAGGATTAATGGACGCTGGAGAGGGAGCGCTATTAGGAATACAAATATCTAAGAGAGAATTAATGGAATCATAGAAAAAGGTAAAAGCAAAGTTTAAATCAACCGCATTGTACAAAGGAGTCCAGTCTGTTGCACAAATAAGTTGATTTAATAAAGTAAAGTGTCCTTTACGAAAGCAACGACGAGGTTTGTTTGAAGCTATAGATGTTGAAGAGGTAGGTCCAATAACTGAAAGGGAGATTTCAATTGTAGGATGGTAAGAATCTTCAGGAAGTGACTAGGGCATTAGCACTGTCAGCGACAAAGACTAGATCCAGCAATTTATTTAAATCGTTTGGAATTGTATTAATTTGAAACAAGGACATATCAAACAGATGATCTAAGAAGTCATGCTGTGTTGAAGGAACAAGATAAGTTGACCCATTAAGAAATGACCAGGCGATGTTTGGCAAGTTGAAATCGCCTACAACAACCATTGAGTCAATGTCTCGTAATTGGGCACAAACATCTTTTATACAAGCTATATGATGCATATAAACTTGAATATCGGAAGAAGGAGGGATATAAGAACAAGTGATATATAAAGAAGAGGAAGGAAAAGATGCCTTTACGGCAACAAATTCAACGCCATCATGCAGATTTAATGGAATTAATTCCGAACGGTGGTTAGTTTTGACTGCGATCAGTACACCTCCACCTCTGCGAGTAGGTCGATCATGTCGATAAATAAAAAAGTCATTTGATAAAATTTCACAATCAGAGATTGATGTGTTCAACCAAGTCTCTGAGAATGCAATAATGTCAAACTCAAATGAAACACTATTTAAGAACAAGGTAGAAAGTTTGGATAACAGACCTCTAACATTCTGATAGGCTATATGCGGACTGAGGGACAGAACTAGTTTTTTGAACTAGACCCTACATTTGAGGGTATACTAAAAGAGGGCAAGCTGACGGGCGTTGGCCTAACTCGATTTTTTTGCCTACACTCATGGACAATCATATCTGGCAGCCAAAATTCTGGGTTGCATATCATGGGAAATGCTTCAGCTGGAACACTTATGTTGAAGGAAGCTACATCACGAGGTTGGGCAAAATTAAACTTTTTAATCGAAACACTTGCTGAGGATTTGCTCGCTAGTTTCAGGGGACAGCCTAGACACAAAAACTTGCTTGCGTGGTGCAATCACAGTTAGAAGTGGAGGCTGAGAAGGAATCGAAACACTGGCAACAGGTTCAGGCGGTGCAATTGGGGAACGAGCTAACCTATGTGACGGTGGTTTATTTAAAGTACCACCAGTATCTTGATTCAGGGAGGGAGGTAAAGGAGACAAATCAAGCATAGTTCCTGGTGATGCGGAAAGAGATATGGTTGGTGACAAGTCAAAACATTGAGGTGAAACTAGCAACGAAGAAGTAGGTTCGGACGACTTGCCGCCAACGGGAGGTGGCAGTTCTAAAAACTGACGCTCCAGCTGACGCGAGGGCGGGGACTCAAACTTAAATTGACTAAGCATCTCAGCACTGGAGGTAAACTCGCTAGTGAGTTGCTTGTTCAATTTGTGAAGAGTATTAAATTTGTTTCTCATGTCGTTGCTCGTACGCGAGAAATTAAATTGCTTATCAGTGCATACCGGGCACGACCATTTCAAAGTACCACAACCTTTTTTAGGTGGGTAAATTTTGTCCAGGTCACGTCCACTTAGTCCAGCACATTTAATAAGCATGATATTTTCGCACAACCAACAGTTAACAAACCTAAGTTGTTCCGAAGCACATGCATCTTTGTTTGTGCAAGATTTTTTGCAGCACGACATTATGCTACATTTACAACAGGGGCTCAACACTAGAGAGAATAGGAATTCTAAGCGCGTATCAAAAGCTCACTCTCAGAGCGGTGTAATACAACAAAAGTTCTAAGCTTTGTAAGCAGAGAACCAACAACAACGTTGAAAGCGAGACTCAAAGCAGAGTGGGCACGACGCACTAAGAGAGTATGCACAAACAAACACACACTCTAACCTGTGGTGAGGGGGAGGGGGGGAACCGCCAAAAATCAGATAATCAAGACCAAAACAAAAACAAATACACAGGGCAGACGCCAAGTTATTAAAATTTGCTAATTTAGTAATGATTAGATGCACAACACAGAATTCAAAGCACAAACCGACAATGGGTTAAACTATCACTGAGATTTAAGTCCAATTTGGACAATTATAGGCACTAATAGCGACACAAATAATTTTCAAATTGCGGAGCACAAAAAACACGTCAATCACATACAAGAGTCTCTCTCTTCTCTGATGGCTGCATCTATAGACCGCATCGTTCTATTGATTTCTCAGATGTGATTGAATTAACCTGTTCACTATCTCTAAGGTTTACTGACATAATAATAACTGGAGATCTTAATAGCAATATGCTAAGCTCGACGTTTTCTTTGTCAGTGATGTTGATAAAATTCTTCTTTATGACCAGGTTGCAGTACCAATTTTTTCTAAACATGACCTTATATTCCTAACATATGACTTTAATCCCTCTCAAATCGACGCTACCGTGTGGTATAGGGACTTCGAAAACATTGACGGAATGCTACTAATTGACCATTTAGACCAGTGTGACTGAAACTCAATATATTCATTTATAGATGTTAATTTCCAATTGAATCAACTGTGCTTACTCATCAGTAACATATATGTAAAATCGGTACCACTGAAGCGAAGGGTATGTAATCACAGACATAATCCTTGGTTCACGCGGGATTTTTCAATAAAAATTGCTGAACAAGTGTTCTAAAACGCTGATAGTGCTCAGGAGTCTTATACCTTTTCCACTTTTTATAGGCAGCAAAAAGTGGAAAAGGTATAAGACTCCTGAGCATCATCAGCGTTTTAGAACACTCAGAAGCCTAGTAAACCAAATGATTTATACTGCAAGAAGTAACCACTACTCTTACAAATTCCAAAGTGCAATATCTACCAATCAAAAATGGGGGGAGCTGAAAAAATTGGGAATCGGAAAGACATTTACCTCAAAGAAAATCGCAGCTGATGTAAATGAGCTTAACCTGAAGTTGTTGCAATCGAATGTACCTGAAGCTATTAGTAATCCCTACCTAGATGTTGTAGTTAATAATACCTGTGATAGTAGCTTTAGTTTTATGTGCGTGAACCCATGTGATGTTCTTGAATGCGTCCTTAAAATGAAGTCCAATGCTGTTGGGTTGGATGATATGCATCCTAAATTCTTTAAGCTTATTTTACCAAAAATTATTAATCATGTAACATATATCTGCAACACTGCGTTTACGACTTCGACTTTTCCAGAAAATTGGAAAATAGCCAAGATTGTTCCATTACCAAAGGCAAACGACGAATATAGACCGATATCCATACTTCCCTTCATGTCTAAAGTATTTCAGCATCTTATGTTACAGCAGATTAGTACATTTTTGAGCCTAAATCCAATGTTAAGTAATATGCAATCCAGTTTCCGGAAGCACAGAAATTGTATCACGGCATTAATAAAGGTCACTGAAGATATTCGTAAGCAAGTTGATAACAGTCAGGTAACATTTCTGACATTACTTGACTTCAGCAAAGCCTTCGATACGGTAAACCATGAAATTTTTTGTACCAAACTAGCCAAATTTTTTAATTTCTCAGCAACTACCATCAAACTTATCTCTTCGTATCTATGTGGAAGAAGACAGACGGTGATTACCGATCTTGAGAAGTCAGCAGTTTTGTCTTTAAGACGTGGTGTACCTCAAGGGTCAATTCTTGGTCCACTTCTGTTCTCAATGTATGTAATCGATCTCCCTGTTTCATTGTCTAACTGTAATGTTCACATGAATGCCGATGATGTCCAGCTTTATGATGTCCGTCAAAATAGCGTCGAAAAGCGAAAGAAAAGCACGGTGGAGTCTGGAACACGAAGACATTTTTTATATATTCCTTAATAATCAATTTATTTTGGAATCTGTAAATGCAAAGTTGTTAAGAATTGAATAAACTATTGACTTAATTAACTTGTGGGGCGATTTAAGGTTTGCAGGTATTAAAAAAATTGAGTTGAAAAATTATCATTTTACGTTTTGGGTCATATCTCCACTTTCAGGAGATGTGCTCTAATAAGCCATATACCGGTTTAAGGGATACACTTTCAAGAGTGTTTTAAAAAAAATCATGAAAGTCGTCTGAACAGTTTTTGAGAAAAGCTCTTCTAAGTGGACCAACCTCTTGTTTTCCCCATACAAAATGATACAAAAAAATTACTTTTTTACATAAAGCCCTATAACTTCACTTTTAGGAGATGTGCTCAAATAGAACTTATACCATGATGAAGGACACATATTCAAGGGTATCTACAACAAATTTGATCCAAATCGTGTGAACCGTTTTTGAGAAAAACGCCTTTTAGTGGGGGTGCCTTGGTTCGATATTTAAAAATTACAAGAAGGCCGCCACTTCATCAGTCGGAACCAGTCATGGAACTAGTTATAAAAACATTGCTTGTTAAGTTAAATTAAGTTAAATTAAGTTAAATTAAGTTAAATTAAGCTAAATTAAGCTAAATTAAGTCTTTGTGAACAACAAAAAAGAAGTCTCAATAAAATATTTTACTTCAAACCAATTTAGTATGTCCATAAAAAATCCTTGCAAAGTTTTCTTTTTAAGATTGCGGGATAACTAGGAGATGTGCCAACATGCACGATATGTCAAAAGATGCGCATTTTAGTAACCTATTTTATAAACAAGTAAAAGCGCTGTACTCGAGTTTCCCGACTACAAAATACCCTGTTCAATTGAGACAATTGTTTAATAACTTTTGTGTTTTTGCTCGTATCTTATTTTCCTTTTGAGAGTAGTTAGATGTAAGGCCTAGGATAGTATATATTAAGCCACCAGGTTCTAACTCTTAAATTGTGGCTCTGACAGTTTTTTGCGGTTTGAGGGGGGAGGAGGGGATATTTTCAAAATCTGAAACAAACTTGATCTGGGTACGGTATACACCTATGTGCATGCCAAAATTTGTGTCTCTATCTCTTATAGTCTCTGAGATCGACGCGTTCATACAGACAGACAGACAGACGGACAGACGGACATGGCTATATCGACTCGGCTGTTGATACTGATCAAGAATATATATACTTTATATGGTCGGAGAAGCTTCCTTCTGCCTGTTACATACATTTGCACAACTTCATGATCCCCTTTTCCCATTTTTAATGGGAACAGGGTATAAAAGCGTAAGTTAAAGTCGGCTCTAACCGACTTCGATATACCCGTTACTCATGGAAACAAATGTTTAATAGCCTTCCTGTGTGTCTGAGGCAGGACAGCCGAAAAGTATGCAACATTTTTTAACTCGGCTCTTTATCATCCGATCTTGATGAAAATTGGAGGGCTTATAGATGTTGCGAATATTAATGTAAGTTTTAAATTTGAGATAGATATCTAAAAAATTGTGGGAGTTATTCAACAAAAATTTGAAATAAACTTGATCTGCGTGCAGACAATAGGAGTCTACATTTCAAAATTGGTTGCTCTAGCTCTTCTAGTCTCTGAGATCTAGGTGTTCATACAGACAGACGGACGGACGGCAGCGGACGACGACAGACGGACATGGCTATATCGAATCGGCTGTTGATGCTGATCAAGAATATATATACTTTATATGGTCGGAAATGATTCCTTCTGGCTGTTACATACATTTGCACGACTTTAGTATACCCTTTTACTCTACGAGTAACGGGTATAATGAATCATGAAAATCGTCTGAACAGATTTCGTGAAATTTAATTTTTTCTTTCACCATATATGGCAAGTCGAAACTAGGATGACCATATAAACCGACGCTAACTTTTTTTTTTAAGTTAAGCGGGATAACTAGGAGATGTGCCAAAATGCACGATATGTCAAAAGACGCGGATCTTAAGACTTCGATATAGTATACAAAAAGAATCAAAGCAATCGTCTGAACTGATTTCGAGAAATTAATTTTTTTCTACCTTCATACTAGCCCTGGTCCAAAAAAATGCCAAAAATGGCGTGCAGTATAGTCCCCTTACTCAGATGCCCTGGTGTTTGAAAATAAATAGGACCATATAAATCGTCGCTAACTTTTCTTTTTAAAATTGCGGGATAACTAGGAGATGTGCCAATATGCACGATATGTCAAAAGATGCGCATTTTAGTAACCTATTTAATAAAAAAGAGAATCATCAAAATCGTCTGAACAGATTTCGTGAAAATCTAAATCGTTCGCTGTTTTCTTTTCAAGAATGCGGGATAACTAGATGTGCAAATGACACGGTAATTACAACAGATGCACGATTTTAATATACCTATTTATAACAACGAGAGCGTAGTTAAAGTCGGCTCTAACGACTCGAAATACCGTACTCCGGAAAGAATCGTTGAAATACCTTCCTTGTGTCAGAGGCAGGCAGGCGAAAAGGATGCAACATTTTTAACCGGCTAATTTTTAGTTATCCGATCTTGAATTGAAAATTGGAGGCTTGTCAGAAGTCGCGTATCTTAATGATAAGTTTTAAATTTGAAATGATATCTCAAAAATTGTGGGAGTGATTCAACATTTTTTATTGTGGGGGCGTGGTAGGCGTGGCAAAAATTTGCAATAAACTGATCTGCGTGCAGACAATAGGAGTCTCCCTTTCAAATTGGTTGACTCTAGCTCTTCTAGTCGTCGTGAGATCTTTGTGTTCATACAGACAGACGGACAACAGGACAGACGGACAGACGCAACGACATGGCTATATCGACTCGGCATTTTGATGCTGATCAAGAATATATATACTTCAAAATGGTCGGAAATGATTCCTTCTGCCTGTCTACATCTTTGCACGACTTTGTCTCCCTTTTACTTGCGAGTAACTGGGTGTGCAAAAAGTAATTCATACAATCGTATGAATAGCTTTCGAGAAACTAATTTTATTGCTTTCGTCTGAGTCAGATGACAGTGATAAGTCACAACTACATAACAACGCTTTTAAGACTTTCCGGCAACTCTACTGCGTGCAAAGGAATTTCTCCGCTATTCTCCTAGCAGAGGCGAACCAAAACAAAAACACAACAAAAACAATTTCAACAACGCGTATTAAACCGATCGTCCAAAATGAAAATTAACTTAAATAATATAAGATGCATTAAGGGATCGGTAAGTATTCTGTTTGTTAACTGTAATTTCAACAAAACAGTTCCTTAAACAATTAAATCTTTGCAAATTAGATTTGAGAGCTGTTTTGTTGAATAATTGTATACATACATAATATGTATTATGCATATGCATGTACATATGTATGCATGAATAAATAAAACTAATATTTATTTGTACTTATAGGTTACCATCAATTTACCTCCAATGGCTACGAATGGGCGTGTATCCAACCATGGAGCGGCTCAGAAGGCAGGCACCAAACATTTTCAGCAACGTGGTGGTCGTCGTGGGGGGCGCGGCAAGGAGAATGGAGGTGAAGACGGAGGCAATAACACTTTGCGTCCTCCCAACGATGCAGGTGGACGTGGCACGGGGGGCCAAGCTACCCGTCCTCTCACCGGGAAAGGAGTGGCCGACACCGCCGAGCTGGGCGCCATATTAGTCGCCGTCCACAAGAGCTGGAGACCATTGTTAAGGCCGAAGTGGTGGAGGAAGTCGAAATCATCGATCTTACCGATGAGCCAATGACTCAGTCACTTTCAGTGACTGAGAAAAAAGAAAAAATTAGTTTCTCGAAATCTATTCAGACGATTGCTATGATTCTTTTTTTATAGAACAGGAAATTAAAATGCGCATCTTTTGAATTACCGTGCATGTTGGCACATCTCCTAGTTATCCCGCAATCTTAAAAAGAAAAGTTAGCAACGATTTATATGGTCATCCTAATTTCGACTTGCCATATATGGTGAAAGAAAAAATTAAATTTCTCGAAATCTGTTCAGACGATTTTGATGATTCTTTTTTTATAGAATAGGTAATTAAAATGCGCATCTTTTGAATTACCGTGCATGTTGGCACATGTAGTTATCCCGCAATCTTAAAAAGAAAAGTTAGCAACGATTTAGATTTTCACGAAATCTGTTCAGACGATTTTCATGATTCATTTTTTATAAAATAGGTTACTAAAATGCGCATCTTTTGACATATCGTGCATGTTGGCACATCTCCTAGTTATCCCGCAATCTTAAAAAGAAAACATGGACATACTAAATTGGTTTGAAGTAAAATATTTTATTGAGACTTCTTTTTTGTTGTTCACAAAGACTTAATTTAGCTTAATTTAGCTTAATTTAACTTAATTTAACTTAATTTAACTTAATTTAACTTAATTTAACTAACAAGCAATGTTTTTATAACTAGTTCCATGACTGGTTCCGACTGATGAAGTGGCGGCCTTCTTGTAATTTTTAAATATCGAACCAAGGCACCCCCACTTAAAGGCGTTTTTCTCAAAAACGGTTCACACGATTTGGATCAAATTTGTTGTAGATACCCTTGAATATGTGTCCTTCATGATGGTATAAGTCCTATTTGAGCACATCTCCTAAAAGTGGAGTTATAGGGCTTTATGTAAAAAAGTAATTTTTTTGTATCATTTTGTATGGGGAAAACAAGAGGTTGGTCCACTTAGAAGAGCTTTTCTCAAAAACTGTTCAGACGACTTTCATGATTTTTTTTAAAACACTCTTGAAAGTGTATCCCTTAAACCGGTATATGGCTTATTAGAGCACATCTCCTGAAAGTGGAGAAATGACCCAGAACGTAGAATGATAATTTTTCAACTCAATTTTTTTAATACCTGCAAACCTTAAATCGCCCCACAAGTTAATTAAATCAATAGTTTATTCAATTCTTAACAACTTTGCATTTACAGATTCCAAAATAAATTAATAATTAAGAAATAAATATTATATAAAAATAAAAAATGTCTTCGTGCTCCCGATTCCACCGTTCCAAAATCGACGCTAACTTTTCGACGCTATTTTGACGGACATGTTTTGACGGACATCTATCATTGAGTGATCATGTGATTAAAGCCACCGGAAAGACCTTTGGACTTCTAATACAGCTCTCATTAACCCAGCAGTTTTTACCTACCGATCTTAGATTATTGATAGCAAAAACATATCTGTCACCTACGCTCTGCTATGGAATTGAGATATTTGGAAACTGCGATTTAGCTTCTCAGCGTAGGCTTAATGTTACATTTAATAGTATTGCTAGAAACGTCTACAATGTCAAGCGAAGAGAACACATTGCGGGGTTTGCTACACAAATCTATGAACTTAATTTTAAGTCTTCACAGGGTAATTTGCACGAAAGAACCAAGCTATTTATTTGATGAATTAAGCTTCAGCACATCGGCTAGAACCAAAAACATAAGCAACATACGTCATAAATTAACGTGTTCAGAGAGACAAGGATTAATGATTTTATTTATTTATTTATTTAGTTTATAGTTTAACAATGTTCTGTTTAACTTTAAGAAGGCCTACTTAGGAACGAAAATAAATTATTTTTTATTACAAACAAGGAGGAGTGAGTTGAAAAAGTATGATAATGCAAGTTATAGTTTAAACAAAGGTTTCGGAAGGGTTCGTGATGAACGTAGTTTGTTAGGCAAGGCTGTAGATAAATGGATAAAAATTTCTGGTAACGCGTTGTGGGACAGCAAGACTTATATTAGACAACAAAGCGATAGAGTCGATTTTTCCTGACAGGAGTTTATGAATAAAAAGGGCACCATGGCAAGTTCTGCGGTTCTTAAGAGAAGGCAGGTTGATTAAGCGTAATCTGTCCTCGTAAGGAGGAAGATGTGTGGAAGGATCCCAGTTTAAGCCTCGGAGAGCGAAAATTAAGAACTGCTTCTGAACCGATTCCAGTTGATCTTGATATTTTTGATAGTATGGAGACCAGACACACGACCCATATTCAAGGATTGGGCTTACCAGGGAAACATACAGTTGCTTAGTGACGTAGGGGTCATTAAATTCCTTGGACCATCGCTTAACGAACCCGAGAACTCCCATTGCCTTGTTCGCGATGACCGCTATATGACTATTAAAACACAACTTGGGTACAAATTGTACACCCAAATCATCCACTTTATCAATTCGTTCCAATGGGATGGTATCAATCATATAATGCATGCGAATGGGATAAAACCTGTGGGATATCGTTTATGAATAGGTTAAATAGTAGTGGGCCTAAATGACTACCTTGGAGAACCCCAGATAGTACATTAATGGAGCTGGATAGTATAGATTTGAAACGAACTCGTTGAGATCGATCGCTTAGATATGACTTGATCCAGTTGAGGAGTCGAGGGAAGCCGAGCAAACTCAATTTATGTACTAAAAGCTCATGATTTACGGAGTCAAAAGCCTTGCTGAAATCAGTATGAACTATGATCTTTTCAAGAGGCTTTGGAATATCCGATAGTTTCGATACACTCCTGTAGTTCGATATAATTGACATTATTATGAATAGGAATAATGTAGGATTCCTTCCATAGACTAGGGAAATCTCCCAGTTGAAGAGTTAAGTTGAAAAGTTTTGCAAGCGGCACACATAAAGAGTCGGCACAAAGTTTTAACCCACAGCTGGGCACATTGTCAGGTCCTGGACTAAAAGACGACTTGATAGAACGTAAGCTAAAAAAACGCTATCTGCATCAACCACAGGGCATACAATGCAGTTAGAATTTGCCACTGAATAAGGATAAGAAGTGACCAAATCTATGATCTATGGTCTATGATCTATGATCTTTTTATGATCTTTTTTTTGTATGTGACTAGTGCATTAATGTAAAAGGTTATCCTTGTAGCACTAGGAATTAGGAAATTATTAAATAAAAACGAGAAGGCCAAGCTAACTTCGTCTGTGCCGAAGTTTTTATACCCTTGCAAATGCAAATGTCACAGTTCAAGACCGCTTACATAAAAATCAAAAAATTTTGTAACTTAAACCTTTTTTCCGACAGATAAACGTCTGAAAAAAGTTTTTCTTACTAAGACTCAATTTCCAACCGATCGGCCGTTTGGCAGCCTTAAGTTATAGTCATCCGATTTCGGCCCAATTTTGCGAATCTATTTGAAAGCATATAAAATAAGTCATCAGCGAGTTTAAGGACGCTAACAAAACTAAACAAAAAAATTTTTTACGAAGACTCATGTATCGACCGATCGGTCCTATGGCAACCATAAGATATAGTCACCCGATGTCGATCAACTTTTTCAAATTAGTTTGAAAGCGTTTAATATTAATAATCACCGACCTTAAGAACGATTTACTTAAAAACAAAAAAGTTTTTTTTCACTAAGACCCATTTTCCGACCGATCGGTCCTATGGCAGCTATAAGATATAGTCATCCGATTTTGACCAAAATTTGCAAACCTGTTTGAAAGCATATAATATTATTAATGACCGAGTTTAATCACGTTAACATTGAAAACAAACAAGTTTTTCTCACCAAAACCCATTTTCCGACCGATCGGTTCCTATGGCAGCTATAAGATATAGTCATCCGATTTTGACGAAAATTTTCAAATCTGTTTGAAAGTGAATAATATTATTAATGACCGAGTTTAAT
The DNA here is from genome assembly GCA_037044535.1 of Lordiphosa magnipectinata. NCBI lineage: Eukaryota > Metazoa > Arthropoda > Insecta > Diptera > Drosophilidae > Lordiphosa > Lordiphosa magnipectinata. The sequence goes on along the minus strand of JBAMBO010000094.1, from coordinate 39,800 downwards.
CACGTTAACATTGAAAACAAAAAAGTTTTTCTCACTAAAACCCATTTTTCGACCGATGGTTCCTATGGCAGCTATAAGATATAGTGATCCGATCCGGTCGGTTCCGACATATTAGCAGCGTGCAGTAAAAAGAAGACTCTGTGCAAAATTTCAGCTCGATAGCTTTAAAACTGAGAGACTAGTTTGCGTAGAAACAGACGGACAGACAGACGGACAGACAGACGGACAGACAGACGGACAGACAGACGGACAGACAGACGGACAGACAGACGGACGGACAAAGCTCAATGAACTCAGCTCGTCCTCCTGATCAAGAATATATATAGTTTATGGGGTCGGAAATGAATATTTCTATGCGTTGCAAACTTCTGGGCAAAATTATAATACCCTTTGCAAGGGTATAAAAATGTCAGTAGCGAGGTCATTAATTGCTTCGTACCCTTGATGACTTTCGTCTCCAGCTGCACAGACTCCATACTCTCTTAAATAGTATAAAAAAAAAATAAGAGTGTTAAAAGAATTAATTCTATTTTCATAATACAATTTGTATTCGTTTTACCTTTCATCTCATCAATTTTTTTGTCCATCCTATCGCAGCGGCCGCAACTAGACATGTCATCTGAAAAGTGAAAATTTAATTTTGTTTCTTCATGGTATGCATAAATACTTACGATTTTCGTCGAAGGCAACGCGCACAATTTTTCTAGGTGGGCTTGATTGGAGTACTGGAGTACAATTGTGTGTTCATAAATTATAAGTGATTGTTTTTGATCAGTATAACCATTTATAATATATAAACTCATTGTCACAATTGTACGACAATACATTAAAGACAATATTATTATTTGCATCTGGATTAAGAAATTGTTTTTTTTTTTTTTTGGTGTACGAACCACGGTAGGTGAATCTTCTAAAGATACTCTTAGCGCCGCTGCTAAAAGTATGTCCGATTCGTACTTAAACAAAGATTATATGTACACCTAAGGACTAAACACCTCCACCAAATTCAAAGCCAAAATGCAAAAGAAATTTTAACAATATGAATATGAATATGAGGTTAAAAATAGCAATAATTGCTTGGACTATTTGTAGATATGAAAAATCCTTTAAAAACACATGTTTTTCCTTTATTTGAAGGTCCAGAAAGGGCTATTGGAGTTGTAAATTTGTCCTCAACAATTTTTCTATGTACTTGCTGGAGGATTTGGCTTGGCTTTCGGACAGAACTCTTAAGCGATTGCAAATAGTTTTCGAAACCATATGAAGAGCCTGCAATAGGATCGCCAACTTGGTGGATTGTCTGGACATTGTATGACACACTGTTTTCGCCAAACAGAATTGGAAAATACTCAACAAAGAGGTTCAACATTTTCTGTGCAACTTGCAAGTTTACATCGCGTGTTTTTGGGGAACAAAGAAGTCTATATGAACAATGCAAGAGCAAAAACTCGTAATACTGCTCATCGTCAACTTCATCTCGTAAAGCAACAATTCCAGTATATAATAGGAACTGTCTAAATTCAGTGGCCTTCCAGTGCAGAAGCTCATTTAAGGCCCTAGGCTTTCGTGCAAACTCTTTCGGCACACACTTTCGCAATTGCAACAAATGGTTCGAAATATTGTTTTTATTTCTCTGCGCCAATTTTGTTACAACTTTGTTGTTTTGAAAGCGAGTTAAAATTTTTCGCATTACACCTAATTCAATCAAGTGCATGCAATCTAAAGGAATCATGGGTTACCATACAAGTATTTAGTTTTTCTAACGCACACTTTTCTGTAAGAAACTGACTGCTGTGATGACTTGGAAACTTTCTATTCAAAAAGTCAATGTCAGTTATGAGAACCCCTGATTTTGTACTGTATGTCAAAGTTTTATCAATTTGTTGGCCACTTGATCACACTTTGTACAACCGTGGCTAGATGTGTGGCCAGGAGTGCCACTAATAAAAGCTCTTGCAGGTGCATCGCAAACGACTGCACGAAGTACAAGTTTTAAGCTTTTTCCATCCACATCCAAGCCACCTTGCATTATCTCAGACATCTCAGACGAAAACTTATTTAAGAACTCATCACAGTTTTTTGACTTACTTTTACCTAAAAACACACCGCGACTGGAAATATGGGAACACCTTTTATATTATTTATTCTAACTAAAATTGGCCACAGTTGGGCCTTAGAACTGTTAAATAACGGTAGTCCGTCAACATTGATGTCGATACTAACTTCATCTGGAAGCTGTATGTCATCGCATAATTTTTTAAGTTGATTTTTTAGCCCAACATGAAGATATGAGCCACCATCAATGTCTTCAATGTTAGGCTTTAACCTATCCTGAAATTTATAAAAATGACTAACGTTTAAATTTTCCTCGCGTAAAATTCTAATTAACTCAATCGTACAGTCGCGTCTTGGCTTATACTTTTTGTACCACCCTCGGAGTTTTTCGTTTAGAGTGATTTGGTCACTTATATTGTCAGTTGGATGAAAGTCTGCGTCACTGTCCAATTCTCAGTTTTTGTCCAAGTCGAAGTCTGTAGCTAGATTTTCCCTGGCTTCTTCCCCTGCGGCAATAACATTTGCAACACCTATCTCATTTTCGAGTCGTTGCAGCTCACGCCTCAACAGTTCCCTTTCTTGCTCCTTCAAGCGTCTCAAATGCCTATCGCTGATCATTTTTTGTTTTTAATATTGTTACCTGTTATTATTTTTAGATGTATGATATTTTGCACTCTTAAACTTGAATATTAATTTTTTTATTTTCAAACACACGCAATCAGTGAGGCGTCACGAAATGAAATAACTTCTGACGCCTAAGAAAAATTAGTAAGAACACATTGCAAAGACGACACCCGAAAAAACGGGATAGCAATGCACTTTGTTATTGTAATTTTTGCCTTCTTTTAACTTGTCGCGCCGCGTTTATACTTTACACTTTCGATGCTCAAAAATATGGCAGGGTATCATGGAGTATTACGGTTGTGCATTCTGTACACTGTTTTGACTTTTTTATAAGGGCGAACTGGATAGTCTTAACAACCAAGTGTGCCATAGCTTAAAAATATAAAAGAAAAAATACTTTTCTATGAAAAATGTTTTATGAATCTCTTTAATATTTAAAACAATTGTAAACAGCATGCTATGCTATATTCTTCGTAACATTTAACTCATATCATACAATAAAGTATTGAACCAATTTATGAATAAAAATGTATTAACATTTGTATCAAAGGGTATTTTATAGTCCACATTCCGAAAAAACATGTTTTTTCCTATTCTTTTTGTCGGGTCACTCGCTGAAAGAAGTTGAAACCGAAACGCATTTGCTGTCTTCGATTTGCTTAAAAGCATGTCAGCGCGTTAGTACTGACTACAGCCTGGATAACTTGGACACTAGCGAATAACTAGCGCCGAATTCGCTAGCTTTTCGCTAGCGAAACTAGGGCGGTAGTGCCTTTAGAACTAAAGGGTTATTAGATCTAACAAAAACTTTAATAATTTAGAGACAGAGAAGAGTGAGAGAGAGAAAAAAAAAAAAACCAAAACCTATAGTTATGTAACAAGAAAGGAGAAAAAATAAGATTATATAATAAATTAAAATAAAACTTTAAAAATAAAAAAGTTTTTCTCCCTAAGACCCATTTTTTGACCGATGGTTCCTATGGCAGCTATAAGATATAGTCATCCGATCCGGTCGGTTCCGACATATTAGCAGCGTGCAATAGAAAGAAGACGCTGTGCAAAATTTCAGTTCGATAGCTTTAAAACTGAGAGACTAGTTTGCGTAGAAACAGACGGACAGACAGACAGACGGACAGACAGACGGACAGACAGACGGACAGACAGACGGACAGACAGACGGACAGACAGACAGACAGACGGACGGACAAAGCTCAATCGACTGAGCTCGTCGCCCTGATCAAGAATATATATAGTTTATGGGGTCGGAAATTAATATTTCTATGCGTTGCAAACTTCTGGGCAAAATTATAATACCCTTTGCAAGGGTATAAAAAACCAAAACCTATAGTTATGTAACAAGAAAGGAGAAAAAATAAGATTATATAATAAATTAAAATAAAACTTTAAAAATAAAATAATTTATACGTAAAACTTAAAACTAAATATCCGGAAAATCTCTGACCCGGTGGGGGAGGATTTTTTAGCCAGTCCGGCAAGCTATGCCCCTACTCACAGCTGGGAGTGGTCAGAGATTTTCTCGGAGATAATTATAAAGAGACGGTTTTTAGAGAGAAGAGGGAGAGATCTGTTGAGAGCAGGTGATAGAGATCATTGTAATTTTGATATGAGACCCGAAAACGATTGTGCTGGGCATAATCAGTTGTGCATCTGGGCAAGATTAAAGGTAAATAGTTTCTAGTTGGCCTAGAAGGAACGGAAAAGTTAAGGCGACCTAAGAGTTCGGAAGAATCTACACCACTAATGATTAACTTATGAAGAAAAGAATCGCCTAAGACTGTTCTACGATTAGCTAACGAAGGAAGGTTAATAAGCTAGAGTCTGCTGGAGTACGATGGCAGAAGAAGGTTAGGGTCCCAATTTAGTCCACGAAGAGCAAAAAGCAAGAATTGCTTTTGTACTCACTCAATACGATCGATATGCTTTTTATATTGCGGACACCAGACGGACGAGCAGTATTCAAGTACAGGACGGACTAGAGCAGTGTACAGGAGCTTTGTGGTATATGGCTCATTAAATTCCTTCGACCAACGTTTAATGAATCCAAGTACACCATTCGCCCTATTAACAATAGAGGAGATATGAGGATTAAAACTCTATTTGGGGTCAAAAAGAATTCCAAGATCAACGACTGTAGATATTCGTTGCAGGGGTTCATTGCCAATCGTATAAAAAGCCAGCGAAGGTTTGCAACGATGGAAAGTCATAAACATGCACTTGGAGCAATTATGGTATAAATGATTAACCAAACACCAAGACTGCACGGAGTTTAAATCATCTTGCAATCTAATGGAATGTGTCGGGTCATTGAAAGATACAATAAGTTGAACGTCATCGGCATACATAAGTATCCGAGAATAAGATAGTATTGTGGGTAGGTCATTAATAAAAAGAGTAAAAAACAAAGGACCAAGGTGACTACCTTGCGGTACACCGGACGTTACAGAGATGGGCTTTGAAGTGTCTGAACGTAATATAACTTTCTGCGTTCTATTTTTTAAATAGGACGAAAACCAGAGCAGAAAAGTGTCGGGAAATCCTAACCGATCGAGCTTATAGAGGAGAAGATCATGGTTTACAGAGTCAAAAGCCTTACTAAAGTCGGTGTAAATGACATCAGTTTGCTTTTTCATAAGGAACCCATCATTAACCAATGAAGTAAATTCAAGCAAATTGGTCATAGTTGACCGACGCTTAATAAACCCATGCGCTCCATGCTTCAGATTAAAACTACCAAGTCTTTGGGGGCTATGATGGAAAATACTTATATTAATTTTCTCAGAGATTATCGGCTCGCCCTTGGCTATAGTGGACATGAACTAGTGCATAAGGCGGCACGCCACTGGGTCACTATGCCTGAGAGCCGACGCTGGCTATATACACCTGTAAGTGAAATTATAGAAAAATTTGAATATAAATAAATGATTTTTTAACAGGATATCTACCGTGCTAGACACGAAAATCTTATTGACCGTTCAGACTCGGACTTGGATCTTACCAACGACTCTGACAGCCAAATGGAATGGTGTGAGCGCACACTTGAAGATTCCATGAACCATGACCTCATCATCGCTCCTCAGGACCAGAGAACGGCTTCTCCAAATAAACGCATCAAACTTGCATACACTCCCAACAAATTTTTTCGAAGCACTCCACTGCGAGCACTACAAAAGCGCTCAATTGAAGCGCTCAACTCTCCTTGTAAATACTGCTCCACGAAAGCAGTTATTTTCACAACACTTCTCCTATGAACAGTATGCGTATGCTAGCGCCGACTGCTGGCATTTTTTCTTCTTTATTTTGTTCTTTTTGTTCTGCTTTCTACGGCACGCGCCGCACAGTGGGAGTTTTGGTAAATTTAACTGGAATTAATTCAAATTTAATATTTGAAATGGTGCGAATTTAAAAAAAAAAATAAATAGTCACTACATCCCTCAGTCAAATGGTAGTTAAAGCTTTTATGTGCTATCGATAAATATACGATCAGCAACGAGTGCCAAAAATGCCGATTGAGAAATCTCGTGTGCCAAAATATTTTTTAGCCTCTTAGTAAGCAGCGGAGAAGTCATAAAACAAACAATAAAAATTAAAGCTGATATAATTTTTGTTTTTAATTAAAGTTAAGAGGTATGTATGTATGTGTGTTAAAAAGTTTTTGTGAGTTCGTTTAATATGTGTTTTAGTTAAACAGAATTATGTTGTGAAAAATATTTCACTTTTTAATGTTTCGTGGACTAGAACTTGTGACTGCTGTTGTGATTTTTTTTTTTAATTTATGTGTGCGTGTATGTGAAATTGACTGTCGAGTTCAGCACTACAAACTACACCAAAAAAGGTTCTAGTGGTACTAAAAAATTAAAAACTAAATAAAAATATTTATTAAATTAAATTTTTTGAATAAAAATTAAATTTTGAATTAAAAATTAAAGTCAAAATATATGTCTTTGTTTTATTATATGTCAAAAATTTATAATTTGAATTTATTCCACCTAAATGTACGAAATTTCCCACTGTGCGCCGTCGCGACGAAGTCAAGTGTCAAAAGGAATTGTCAGATCGCTAACTGTTGCGTTTGCTTTACACGTTCAGTTTGTTCTTTCGGTCGTTGCTGCGTTGCAAAAATAATATTTTTGTTATAAATTTTATTAATAAAAAGTAAAGTGTTTTGGCTCGGGCTTAACGTATTAATTGAGTAAAATCATAAAAATGACGCACAACAAGCAAGAAGTAAGAAAAGGTGGAAGTGCGAATAGCCAAGGGAATCCAATGGCAGAAGTTGAAGCAGATTTACCCAGTGCATCTCTCTTTGATGACACCCCAGAAATTGAAGAAAGCGTGATCGAAGCCACTCAGTCTTTCGATTTAATTAATGCTGTGAAAGACACTTCAAGATTAGGCGAAACGCTAGCGAAAGCTTATTCAAAATTTTGAACAAAGCCGGATTGAAAGTTCCGTTATTCACCATCTCTAGAGAACAAAATAACCAGAGATGAATTCGCTCTCACTGTTAAGTTAACTGAAAAAAAGAGTCCGCAAAGACAATCAGCTGCGTGCTGTTTTGTTTTGGCTACAAATGCCATACAGAAAAGACATCAGAGCGAAAGGGAGAGCATGTATATCGCGCCCTGTCATTTCGTTCAGTGTGTATATCTAGTATATGTTTATGTAAGTATGTAGTATGTGCCAAGACTGTTTGTATAGAAATTCGTAAATTGGTAAATTCACACGCTAAAAAAATTGAAAAATTGGTTCAATGCCAAACGTTATTTTAATGAAGTTCGAGGTGAGAAAAGGGAGTTCTGGGAAGAGTTCAAGGCCAATTGTTAGCATAGCATATAATATTAATAATGGCCGAGTTTAAGGACATTTTCATTGAAAACAAAAAAGTTTTTCGCACTAAGACCCATTTTGCGACCGATCGTTTTCAATGGCACGTTGCTCTGTAGGTACGATTTGATATTGCAGTTTATTTACCACTGATCGCGTTTCCGAGGATCAGTGGGATAGCCATGCAAAATAGATGGAGTGGATGTGCATGAACACCCAACCACACAGCTTATTCTTTGCCATGATGCAAAACACGGCTGGTGTACAGGCTGTCCAGCATGACCCAACCTAATAGTTGGGATCGATCCCGTACGGAGCCAACGCCCGCCTGCAGAGTGACATACATCTGTGAAATGGCGCTCACAGATTCGCGATTGGGCATTGACTCTTTCCACGTCAATTCGCAAATTTTTACACCATTCTCCCGCCTTGTTTTCAGGAATTCGAAAACTTTTGGCACCTCCAAGACAGCCTGGAGCCACGCACTTCATACTTGGCATTTTTAAAATTTATTATTTTAAATCGCATCAGATTCGCACAGAGGACTTGTCGTGTCGACGGCTGAATCGCTAATGCAGCAAATGCATGGCAAATTTGCGGTGTTGACGATTTTCAGGTTTCCGGCTGAAGCAGGGGACGAAAAAAAGCAAAATCACATTTTGGCTTGGCATGTGTATGTGAGTAGCCACTGAACGACCCACTCGACACACAAGCGAAGGTTCGCTTCAAGCGAAAGTTTCGCGAAGAACATTATTCGTATTTTGTTTAGTTTTAGCGAAACTCTTTGTGAGTTCCCTTTTATTATGCTTCTCTCTGCAGCATATAGAAAATGACGCTGCGTCGCCGTCGCACAGTGGGCGATTTCGCTAATTTAGCGTAAGGAAATTAATTACTCAAAAAGTAAGGAAAATTTAACAAAGTTGTTAATTTTTATTTAATGTTAACCCTTAAAGGAACAACTTTGAGCAACTTTAATTTTAAACATATATTTTTTTTTATATTGTTTTTTTTTAATATTAAAAAATATATATTTTTTTTTAAATTTTTTTCATAGATTTTTTTGTTTGATTTGGTTTGCTTTTGTTGAATAAAAATATTTTAGTCAATGTTACAACTGGCTAGCTCAAGGTCTTCTTTGGTTGATTATAAGCCTTTTTATAACCAACACAAACCAACAGATATTAATTACAACATTTTGGAATAGCAATTGGGTATGTCCGTACAACGATCGCTGTTTCGAGAATAACCAAATTCTCTCATCAGCGGACTTGCTTTGCTGTTCACACTTCAAACAAACATCCAGTTAGTACTTATATTCTCAAGCTGGCGAATAAAGACATAGGAATTACACTATTATAAATTCGCAGCCCGAACTTCGGCTATGGTTTTTTGTTTGAAGGTGTTTTGTTTACCAATTTGCTGTAATTAATTCTGTTGCTTATGGCTGCTGCTAGGTGGTTGGGCTATCCGTCCAATGATCCTCCTTAGCAGGGCCACGAGTTTTTTGTAAATACACAAGGTATTTTTTTTTTTTGTTTGTTTTATAATAGGGAAACCGTTTTTTGGTTTTTATTACAAACATTATGGCGTGCTGACCATTATATTTATATGTATGTGGGGTTTGGTGACCTGTTTTTTTGATTTTAGTCAATGTTACAACTGGCTAGCTCAAGGTCTTCTTTGGTTGATTATAAGCCTTTTTATAACCAACACAAACCAACGGATATTAATTACAACATTTTGGAATACCAATTGGGTATGTCCGTACAACGATCGCTGTTTCGAGAATAACCAAATTCTCTCATCAGCGGACTTGTTTTGCTGTTCACACTTCAAACAAACATCCAGTTAGTACTTATATTCTCAAGCTGGCGAATAAAGACATAGGAATTACACTATTATAAATTCGCAGCCCGAACTTCGGCTATGGTTTTTTGTTTGAAGGTGTTTTGTTTACCAATTTGCTGTAATTAATTCTGTTGCTTATGGCTGCTGCTAGGTGGTTGGGCTATCCGTCCAATGATCCTCCTTAGCACGTCCACTTAAGTAAAACTTAATGAATAATACTTAATTAATAATAATTAATTATAATTAATTAAGAGTAATTAACAATACTAAACAAAACTTCTTAATTAATAATAATGATAAATAGCATAAATTAAAATAGGAAACGAAAATGCCGAACAGCCCACAAACATAAATTAGGCGACCGGAGTTTTCCCAACACCGGTAAGTTTCAAAATAATATGAATTAATATAAATCAACTTAAATAAATAAAAAATAAAGCTTCTAAATTTCAGCCCAAAAATCAAGCTGCAATTGTTCTGCCACTATTGAGCGCCTTGAAAAATTAGTTGTGTAACTTTCAGAACAAGTTCTTTCCTCACGAGGTAATAATAATAATAAAATACTAAATATAATAAATTATTTAAATTGAGCTAATTACCATTTTATTTTTATTTTCAGCTGAGACAACTGCGGCCATGGCTAAATTGGATACTCTCGTCGAGGAGATTCAATCCTTAAGGGGAAATGTCGAGGTCCTTATTGAAGCTAGCTCGGAGCAAACAGCAACAATAAAAGGAATGACAAGACAGCAAGGCCAAGGGCAGAAAGTAGCTAGGAAGTTTCCTATTCAAGCAGTAATCGACTTGAATGCAATGAATGTGAAAATAAGCGAATCGAACCGGGAGCTTTATGTTAGTATTAATCCTGTTCAAATAGTTATTTTAATTATAATTCATATTTATTTTATTTACAGATTGATGCAATGAAGAGCCTAATTATTCCTGGCGGCATTTTAAAAAATTTAAAAAATATTTTAAGCGATGAGGTCGTTTTAGCCTACAATGTAGATGGCGTTCAAGGCAAAAAATCACTAAGAGACGTCGTTAATTTTTATAAAGTAATGCTCGGTACGTAAATTAATTGTAAATGGAGTTAGGCACCAACAAATTTATTTTCTAAATTAATAGTTGATTGTTTAAAAATTAATTTTATCGCAATTGAATTTTTTTTTGAGTAAAGCATTCCAAAATTTCAAAAGGAAAAGTAACAACTGCAATGGGTTATTTAGTTAACAATTAAATTATTTCAATTATGTATGTTAATACATCATTCATTTAAACTGATTTTTCTTATCTCATTATTACACTGTTATTATTTACCACAACTAACATTAAATTTACTAGTTCAAATAATACTAGTTTAATACTACATACATGTAATACTACATTTTTTTTTCTTTTTTTCAGATGCAATAAATTTGGTCGATGGGACTGGGTCAGCTGAGGACCAACTGCGAAAAGCCCTGCAGTTACAAAAGAAACGCCACTTTAAAAACAAATGCGTGAATAAAACAACAAACTCAGAAAATAATTAATAAAATAACTATTTCATTAAATTTAAAATTAATGGGATTTAATTAATTGACTTTTCAGTAGCTATATAAGTAGTCCTTTTATGGGCACCCCTGTAATTAGTTCTATTACTGGGTACCCCAGTAACTAGTCCTTTTTTGGGTACCCCTGTAGCTAGTTCTATTATGGGTACCCCAGTAACTAGTCCTTTTATGGGTACCCCTGTAACTAGTTACCGGTAAACGAAGTGGTGGCGATTGACCCTATTTGCGGACATTTCATACAAAAAAAGAAATGAAGAAACGCATTGCTTAGGGTTAGTAAACTAAGTAGGGGTGGTTGCCTAGTAAGTACTTATCTCACCAGCCACAAACTAGTGCCCAGTACTGGAGGGTAATGACCTACCCACAATACTATCTTATTCTCGGATACTTATGTATGCCGATGACGTTAAACTTATTTTATCTTTCAATGACCCGAGGCATTCCATTAGATTGCAAGATGATTTAAACTCCTTGCAGTCTTGGCGCTTGGTTAATCACTTACACCTTAATTGCTCCAAGTGCATGTTTATGACTTTCCATCGTTGCAAACCTTCGCTGGCTATTTATACGATTGGCCCCCTGCAACGAATATCTACAGTCGTTGATCTTGAAATTCTTTTTGACCCCAAATTGAGTTTCGATCATGATATCTCCTCTATTGTTAATAGGGCAAATGGTTTACTTGGATTCATTTAACGTTGGTCGAAGAAATTTAATGATCCATACATCACAAAGCTCCTGTACACTGCTCTAGTCCGTCCTGTGCTTGAATACTGCTCGTCTGTCTGGTGTCCGCAATATAAAAATCATATCGATCGTATTGAAGCAGTACAAAAGCAATTTTTGCTTTTTGCTCTTCGTGGACTAAATTGGGACCCAAACCTTCGTCTGCCATCGTACTCCAGCAGACTCTTGCTTATTAGCCTTCCTTCCTTAGCAAATCGTAGAACAGTCCTAGGCGTTTCTTTTCTTCATAAGTTAATCATTAGTGATGTAGACTCTACCGAACTCTTAGGTCGCCTTAACTTTTCCGTTCCTTCTAGGCCAACTAGAAACTATTTACCTTTAATCTTGCCCAGATGCACAATTGATTATGCCCAGCACAATCGTTTTCGGGTCTTATGTCAAAATTACAATGATCTCTATCACCTGCTCTCAACAGATCTCTCTCTCTCTTCTTTCTAAAAACTTCTCTCTATAATTATCTCCGGGGAAATCTCTGACCTCTCCCAGCTGTGAGTAGGGGCATAGCTTGCCGGACTGGCTAAAAAATCTTCCCCCACCGGGTCAGAGATTTTCCGGTTATTTAGTTTTAAGTTTTACGTATAAATTATTTTTTTTATACCCTTGCAAAGGGTATTATAATTTTGCCCAGGAGTTTGCAACGCATAGAAATATTCATTTCCGACCCCATAAACTATATATATTCTTGATCAGGGCGACGAGCTGAGTCGATTAAGCTTTGTCCGTCCGTCTGTCTGTCCGTCTGTCTGTTTCTACGCAAACTAGTCCCTCAGTTTTGTAGCTATCGAGCTGAAATGTTGCACAGAGTCTTCTTTTGACTGCACGCTGCTAATAGGTCGGAACCGCCCGGATCGGATGACTACTTCTTGTAGCTGTCATAGGAACGATCGGTCGAAGAGTCAATTTTACCACTTTCCTAGTAGGCGTAGGAACTTTTCTAGTAAAATAAATGTTTGATATGTGGCAGTCGAATTTAAGCCACGAGACTGAAAGGAACTTATTTATAACAATAAACAATAACAATAAAATCAATCAAAATGCCACGAGTGTCTTCAATGTCCCAGGAGCAACGACGGCAGGCGTCCCGTGATCTCTGTTTTATGGTTATTTATTATATTATCTTATTTTTTTCCTTTGTTCCTACATAAATACATAACCATAGGTTTTGGTTTTTTTTTCTCTCTCTCTCCCTCTTCTCGATCTCTATATTATTAAAGTTTTCGTTAGCTCTAATAACGTCTCTGACTACAATTAGCTGTGAATAGGGGCATAGCTGGCCGGACGGGCAAATAAAATTCCCCCACCGTGTCGGAGTCGTTATTAATTTATTTTGTAGTTTTATTAGATTTTCTTTGATAAGCTTCCTTAGCTCATAAAACTTTTTTGTAACGTATTTATACTTTTGTTGATAGCCTTTGTTTGTCGCCTCTAAATAAATAAATAAAATAAACTTAACACTTCCAGAGAGTTCGAGCTGTTAAGCAAATACGCCCTTTCTCTATCTGAAACTGTTTGATATTGTGTTTGGATTGGCCCCTCTCTTAAATAACGTAAAGAGAGACTAAACGCCCTAATTATAATTACCCACCCACACAAACAGAACCCATTTCGTCAAACTTGCCTCGCCTAAATTATACAGCGAGAAACAGAGCTCCGCTCTTAAGATGAATCTCGCCACCTTTCGCCTGATATAATTATTACTTGAAATGAAACCCCGTTATTGTTGTTGTGAGTGAGCGCCTGCATGGACTGCTGATAAGCCGCTGCAGATAAGCAAGATCAAAACAAAATGATAAAACTAAGATCGCAGCGTACAGTTACGAGTCAATGCTTGGGCTGATGTCAAAATTTTGCGCTGGCTCCAAGCAGCTGATCTAACCGAGTACAGTGGTGCCTCGCTTAAGTGAACCATTGCCAATTCACACCTATTATCATATATAATAATTAATAATTATTCTTCTATCTTATTAATAAATGCATAACAATAATCCAATGGCGAATTGTCATATATCCTCTTATTTTCAGCGTCTTTTGTCATTTAATTTCACTTCCGCTTAGGTTAGTAGTATTTCTTTTGATAAGTTTTTTTTTTCCAATTAGTTTCCAACTTATTTAGATTGCCTTTAGGATCATCTACCCATATTAGTTTTAGTTATGTTTGGCCACCAGAAAAATCATGAAACGCCGACCAACTAGCAGTTGTTCAAGGGATCACCAATGGACATCCGTTCATGCCTGCCCAGGTGATCATGGTAGGGTGGGGAACATGGCCTCTGAACAGCACCTCAGCGCGGCCTTAACACTGCTATGGCTTTCTGAATCATCTTCTTTCCCCTTTCTTCTTTCTTCTTTACCCCTCTCCTGTACAGGGTACATTCCATTTCCCGGATTAAATGATATGCTTCCAACACCTCATCCAATTCCAGAACCAACCTGTGATTTTTTTTAAAATTATGTAAGCCATCGAGCATGTAGGTTAGGTTAGGTTAGGTTGCAATGGTTGAAATGGGTGAGAATCCCATTTCATCACTTAGGCCAATGAAGGCCCGTTGTGTTACCATATAACCCTTTCTACGCTGCGATCGTAGAGGGAGGGTCTTTCCCGTTAAACCATTTAGAAAATATCACAAATTTGAGTAGAGAGGCTAGATCTATTTCAGAGATGTCTGACAGATCGTTTAGAAAGGGACGACCCAAAACTGTGAGTCGCCTTCTGCTAAGAGCTGGGCAATGACAGAAGAGGTGTTGTACACTCTCCTCCTCGTCCACTGAATTGCAGCTTCTACAGAAGTCATTGTGTCTGATGCCGAGCCTAGCGGCGTGTCTACCTATTAGGCAGTGTCCAGTAAGGGCCCCTACTAGTAGGGAAATATGCAGTCTTTCTAGACGGAGTAGCGCCCTAGATTTTTTAATACTAAGAGTAGGCCATGTAAGCCTAGATACTTCACATGTGTGAACTGTTTGCCATCGATTCATGGTTATTCGATGAGTAGTTTCCTTTGTTTGGTGCCACGTCTGGCGAGGTGGTCGGCCATCTCGTTGCCTTCAATGTTGCAGTGTCCAGGCACCCAAACGAGATTAATTTCGAAGTGCTGAGCCATCTCATTAAGAGATTTGCGGCACTCCGTAAGAGTTTTGTTATTGTTAATATAACCGTCAAGGTCTTTTAATGCAGCTTGACTATCTGAAAAAGTGAATACATTACTTCCTTGGATTGCGAGGGTTCCCAGAAGGTTGGTAGCCTCCTGGATGGCTACAACCTCTGAAAACACAAACAAAAAATGAATACATTACTTCCTTGGATTGCGAGGGTTCCCAGAAGGTTGGTAGCCTCCTGGATGGCTACAACCTCTGAAAACACTACAATGCTCAGGAAGCCGAAATGAAGTTTTGATCCCGAGCTCTGGACTGAAGTCTCCTCCTCCTACCTGTCCACCCAGTTTGAGCCTTCAGTGTAGAAATTTATGGCATTCGGTTTGCAGTGAGGTATTGAGTTCCAGTCCAGTCGACTCGGTATGGTGACTTTATACATGGTGGTAAACGTTATTGTTGGGATGCAGTAGTCAAGCGTTGGCGGTACAGCCACTGCAGAAGTATAGAGGAGTGGCCAGAGTTACTATCTTTCCAGGTACCGCTTTCTCTCAGCCTGAGAGCGGCGTTACTGGCGATTTCTCTACCCAGAAGATCTAGAGGCATAAGGTGTATTATTATGTTAAGTGCATCTGTTGGGGTTGTAGCAATGCACCAGTCATGCATAATGCAGCACTACGTTGAACTTTGGATATGGTTCTGAGGACGGAAGGTTTCCCCAGAGCCGGCCACCATACGAGGATTCCGTATAGTAGTATTAGACGTACAACGGCTGTGTACAGCCAGTGTACTATTTCAGGGGAAAATCCCCATCTACGACCAATCGCACGTTTGCACGGGAAAAGTGCAGTTCTAGCTATTTTGATACGTTCAGTTATGTTTTCGTTCCAATATAATTTTTTGTCCAGCACTACACCAAGGTATCTTGCAGAATCGCTAAATTTTAGGTGTATGTTGTTTAGTCGTGGGGGTGTTAAATTTGGTATCTTATACTTGCGGGTAAAGAGAACGAGTTCAGTTTTGGTTGGATTGACTCCAAGACCACTTTGTGTCCTCCGATTTGAAAGTGTTGAGAGTGCATCCTGCATCAGGTTGCAGAGAGTGTGGGGAAATTTGCCTTTTGTGATTATGGCAACGTCATCCGCGTACGCTATCACCGTGTGTCCTCGCAATTCCATGAGTCGCAACAATTCGTTGACTGTTACCACCCAAAGGAATGGCGAAAGAACACCTCCTTGAGGAGTGCCTCTACTTACATATCTTCGTGCGCAGGCATCTCCTAGTTGCGAGTTAACCACCCTGCTTGTAAGCATGAGTCGGATGAACTCCACCAGGGGTGCCTCCACATTTAGATTTGTCAAGGCAGAGGTGATAGCGTTGGGGAGAACATTGTTAAAGGCACCCTCGATGTCGAGGAATGCCGTAAGCGCATATTCTTTTGCCTCGAGTGACTTCTCAACTTTCGAGACAAGAGAGTGGAGTGCGGTTTCTGTTGACCTTCCCTTGCTGTATGCGTGCTGCGCTGGGGACAGAGTGGATGGGTCTATTGTCGGCCTTAGATGGGCATCTAGTAGTCTCTCCAGTGTTTTGAGGAGAAAAGATGACAGGCTGATCGGCCTGAAGTCATTTGGTCTGACATGCGAGGCTTTTCCTGCCTTTGGTATGAAAACCACTTTTATTATTTATTTATTTATTTATTTATTTAGAGTTGACAAAAAAAGGCTGTCAACGAAAATTTAACTACGTTACAAAAATTTTTATGAGCTAATGAAGCCTATCAAAGAAAATCTAATAAAATTACAAAATAAACTAATAACGACTCCGACACGGTGGGGGAATTTTATTTGCCCGTCCGGCCAGCTATGCCCCTATTCACAGCCAATTGTAGTCAGAGACGTTATTAGAGCTAGCAAAAACTTTAATAATATAGAGATCGAGAAGAGGGAGAGAGAGAGAAAGAGAGAGAGAGAAAAAAACCAAAACCTACAGTTAAGTAGGAACAAAGGAGAAAAAAAAGGATAATATATTAAATTTAAAAAAAAAAAAAAAAAAAAACTGAGATGGAGAGAAAAATATCTTAAAGTAAACTTTAAAAATAAAAAATTTATACGAAAAACTTAAAACTAAATAACCGGAAAATCTCTGACCCGGTGGGGGAGGATTTTTTAGCCCGTCCGACAAGCTATGCCCCTACTCACAGCTGGGAGTGGTCAGAGATTTCCCCGGAGATAATTATAGAGAGACGTTTTTAGAGAGAAGAGAGAGAGATCTGTTGAGAGCAGGTGATAGAGATCATTGTAATTTTGACATAAGACCCGAAAACGATTGTGCTGGGCATAATCAGTTGTGCATCTGGGCAAGATTAAAGGTAAATAGTTTCTAGTTGGCCTAGAAGGAACGGAAAAGTTAAAGCGACCTAAAAGTTCGGTAGAGTCTACATCACTAATGATTAGCTTATGAAGAAAAGAAACGCCTAGGACTGTTCTACGATCAGCTAACGAGGGAAGGTTAATAAGCAAGAGTCTACTGGAGTACGATGGCAGACGAAGGTTAGGGTCCCAATTTAGTCCACGAAGAGCAAAACGCAAGAATTGCTTTTGTACTGATTCGATACGATCGATATGCTTTTTGTATTGCGGACACCAGACGGACGAGCAGTATTAGTACAGGACGGACTAGAGCAGTGTACAGGAGCTTTGTGGTGTAAGGATCATTAAATTCCTTCGACCAACGTTTAATGAATCCAAGTACACCATTCGCCCTATTAACAATAGAAGAGATATGAGGATTGATACTCAATTTGGGGTCAAAAAGAATTCCAAGATCAACGACGGTAGATATTCGTTGCAGGGGTTCATTGCCAATCGTATAAATAGCCAGCGAAGGTTTGCAACGATGGAAAGTCATAAACATGCACTTGGAGCAGTTAAGGTATAAATGATTAACCAAGCACCAAGACTGCACGGAGTTTAAATCATCTTGCAATCTAATGGAATGTGTCGGGTCATTGAAAGATAAAATAAGTTTAACGTCATCGGCATACATAAGTATCCGGGAGTAAGATAGTATTGTGGGTAGGTCATTAATAACGAGAAGGCCAAGCTAACTTCGTCTGTGCCGAAGTTTTTATACCCTTGCAAATGCAAATGTCACAGTTTAAGAACGCTTACATAAAAATCAAAAAATTTTGTAACTAAAACCTATTTTCCGACAGATAAACGTCTGAAAAAAGTTTTTCTCACTAAGACTCAATCGACCGATCGGCCCTATGGCAGCCTTAAGATATAGTCATCCGATTTCGGCCCGATTTTGCGAATCTATTTGAAAGCATATAAAATAAGTCATCAGCGAGTTTAAGGACGCTAACAAAACTAAACAAAAAATTTTTTTACCAAGACTCATGTTCGACCGATCGGTCCTATGGCAACCATAAGATATAGTCACCCGATGTCGATCAACTTTTTCAAATTAGTTTGAAAGCGTTTAATATTAATTATCACCGACCTTAAGAACGATTTACTTAAAAACAAAAAAGTTTTTTTTCACTAAGACCCATTTTCCGACCGATCGGTCCTATGGCAGCTATAAGATATAGTCATCCGATTTTGACCAAAATTTGCAAATCTGTTTGAAAGCATATAATATTATTAATGACCGAGTTTAATCACGTTAACATTGAAAACAAAAAAGTTTTTCTCACTAAAACCCATTTTTCGACCTATGGTTCCTATGGCAGCTATAAGATATAGTCATCCGATCCGGTCGGTTCCGACATATTAGCAGCGTGCAGTAAAAAGAAGACTCTGTGCAAAATTTCAGCTCGATAGCTTTAAAACTGAGAGACTAGGTTGCGTAGAAACAGACGGACAGACAGACAGACGGACAGACAGACGGACAGACAGACGGACAGACAGACGGACAGACAGACGGACGGACAAAGCTCAATCGACTCAGCTCGTCACCCTGATCAAGAATATATATAGTTTATAGGGTCGGAAATGAATATTTCTATGCGTTGCAAACTTCTGGGCAAATTATAATACCCTTTGCAAGGGTATAAAAAGAGTAAAAAACAAAGGACCAAGGTGACTACCTTGCGGTACACCGGACGTTACAGAGACGGGCTTTGAAGTGTCTGAACGTAATATAACTTTCTGGGTTCTATTTTTTAAATAGGACGAAATCCAGAGCAGAAAACAGGCGGGAAATCCTAACCGATCAAGCTTATAGAGGAGAAGATCATGGTTTACAGAGTCAAAAGCCTTACTAAAGTCGGTGTAAATGACATCGGTTTGCTTTTTCTTAAGGAACCCATCATTAACCAATGAAGTAAATTCAAGCAAATTGGTCATAGTTGACCGACGCTTAATAAACCCATGCTGGAAAGGTGATAAAATCGATTTGCAATAATGCTGCAAGGTGGAGGTTATAATCTCTTCATACTTTAGGAATAGCGGAGAGCTTAGCTATGCCTCTGTAATTGGAAATATCCGATTTTCCACCTTTTTTATGAAGTGGAATGATATAGGACTCTTTCCAAAGAGTTGGAAAGACTGAAGAATCGAGTGATAGATTGAAAATCTTAAGCAAAGGTTTGCATAAGGAACTACAGCACTCTTTAAGAACACAACTAGGAATGTTGTCAGGGCCAGGGGAGTATGAGGATTTTAGAGATTTTAAATGCGAAAGTAGGGAGCTTTCACTAATCGAGGGAACACAAATCGAGTTAGAAGAAGGAATGGCATATGGATAAGAAGTGTTAATAAAGTGGATAGAGGAATACGTTGATTGAAAAAAGTCTGCGAATAGGTCGACGGCAGCAGAATCATTGCCAGCCTTTTGGTCACCCAGAAAAAAAGAAGAAGGTAGCGATGAAGATCTACGCTTAGAGTTCACAAAGCTATAGAATTGTTTAGGGTCCTCTGCAAATTGAATTTTGCACCGGCCAAGATAATTCTTATAGCACTCAGAGTTAAAAAGTGTAAAGTTGGATTTTGCTATTGAATATTTAAAGAAATCAACAGCCAAGCCAGATCGTTTATACTTTTTGAAGCATCTAGACTTAATATTTTTATACCCGTTACTCGTAGAGTAAAAGGGTATACTAAAGTCGTGCAAATGTATGTAACAGGCAGAAGGAATCTTTTCCGACCATATAAAGTATATATATTCTTGATCAGCATCAACAGCCGAGTCGATATAGCCATGTCCGTCTGTCCGTCTGACCGTCTGTCCGTCTGTCCGTCCGTCCGTCTGTCTGTATGAACACCTAGATCTCAGAGACTAGAAGAGCTAGAGCAACCAATTTTGAAATGTAGACTCCTATTGTCTGCACGCAGATCAAGTTTATTTCAAATTTTTGCCACGCCCACCCCCGCCCCCACAATAAAAAATGTTGAATATCTCCCACAATTTTTGAGATATCGATCTCAAATTTAAAATGTACATTTATATTCGCAACATCTATAAGCCCTGAAATTTTCATCAAGATCGGATGATATATAACCGAGCTAAAAAAATTTTGCATACTTTTCGGCTGACCCACCTCAGGCATACAGGAAGGCTATTAAACATTTGTTTCCATGAGTAACGGGTATATCGAAGTCGGTTAGAGCCGACTTTAACTTACGCTCTCGTTCAAATTAGAAAGTCTAGGGCAGTACCAAGGAGGATTAAGTGACGCGGGAGAAGCTACGCTATAAGGAACACAGATATCTAAGAGAGAATTAAGGGATTCGTAGAAAAAGGCAAAAGCAAAGTCAAAATCAACCGCATTGAACAGAGGTGACCAGTCTGTTGCACAAATAAGTTGATTTAATAATGTAAAGTTTCCTTTACGAAAACAACGACGAGGTTTATTAGGAATTTTAGAGGTTGATGAAGTAGTTTCAGAAACTGAAAGAGAGATTTCAAGAGTAGGATGGTAAATATCTTCGGGCAGTGATAGAGGGGCGGACCTAGAAACTACAGCATTAGTACTGTCAGCGACAAAGACAAGATCCAGCAATTTATTAAGATCGTTTGGAATTGAATTTATTTGAGACAGGGACATATCAAACAGATGATCTAAAAAGTCATGCTGTGTTGATGGCACAAGATAGGTTGACCCATTAAGATATGACCAGGCGATGTTTGGTAAATTGAAATCACCTACAACAACCAATGAGTCAATGTCTCGTAATTGGGCACAAACATCTTTTATACAAGTTATATGGTTCATATAAACTTGAATATCGGAAGAAGGAGGGATATAGGAGCAAGTAATATATAACGAGAAGGAAAGAAAAGAAACTTTTACGGCTACGAATTCCACACCATCAGGCAGACTTAGTGGAATTAATTCCGAACGGTGGCTAGTCTTCACTGCGATCAGTACACCACCACCTCTTCGAGTAGGTCGATCATATCGATATAAAAAAAAATCATTTGACAAAATTTCGCAATCAGAGATTGATGGATTTAACCACGTCTCTGAGAAGGCAATAATGTCAAACTCAAATGAAGCACTATTCAAGAACAAGGTAGTAAGTTTTGATAACAGACCCCTAACATTCTGATAGGCTATAAGAGGACTAAAGGACAGAACTAGTTTTTTGAAACCCTGTTAGAGCTAGACCCTACATTTGAGGGCAAGCTGACGGGCATTGGCCTAACACGATTTTTTTGCCTAAACTCGTGAACAATCATATCTGGCAGCCAAAATTCTGGGTCACATATGATTGGAAAAGCTTCACCTGGAACACTTATGTTAAAGGAAGCTACATCACGAGGCTGGGCAAAATTAAACTTTGAAATGGAAACACTTGCTGAGGATTTGCTAGCAATATAGGCGGCAATTTTCTCGCAAGTAGTTTCAGGAGACAACCTAGACACAAAAACTGTTTTGCGTGGTTCTATAACAGTAAGAAGGGAAGGCTGTGAAGAAAGGGAAGCACTTTCATCAGGTTCAGGTGGCACTATTGGAGAACTAACTAGTCTACGATTTGGAGGTTTATTTAAAAAATTATTAATAACTCCTTGACTTGGGGAGGGAGGCAATGGAGACAAACCAAGCATGCTAGCTGGTGAAGCGGACAGGGAAATGGTCGGCGACAAGTCTTGACACTGAAGCGAGACTGGCAACGATGAAGGGGGATCAGTCGACTTGTCAGAATCGGGAGGTGGCACTATTACAACTTGAGGATCCGACCGACGTGTGGGTGGTGACTCAAAATGGAATTTACTAAGCAACTCATCACTAGAGGTAAACTCACTTGCGAGTTGCTTAGTTATTTTATGCAACTTATTATATTTATTTTTCACGGTATTAGACATACGCGAGAAATTAAATTGCTTAACAGTGCATACAGGGCAGGACCACCTTAACGCACCACAATCTTTTTTAGTTGAGCAAATTTTATCAAGGTCGCGTCCACTTAGTGCAGCACATTTTATATGCATAATATTATCGCACAACCAACAGTTAACAAACCGGAATTGTTCCGAATCATTTGCATCTTTATTAGTACACGACTTTTTGCAGCACGACATTGATCAAAATTTACCACTGGGGCTCAAAACTAAAGAGATTAGAGATCAAAGCGGGTATCAATATCTCACTCTAAGAGCGGCGAAACAAATAGAAAAGCTCAAAGCTTTCTCAGCAGAAAAATAAACAAAAACAAATTTGGTGTGAGAGCGATGCACACAGAGAGTTTTAAGCAAACGCACGCACTAACCTTTGTTAAGAGGGGGGAACGGGGGAACCGCCAAAAACAGATGAGCGAAAGCAAAGCAAAAACAAAACGCACAGCACAGACGCCGCGATATTTATATTTATTAAATTAATAATACCCAGATGCACAACAAGAAAGCAAAGCTCTCACCGGTAGTGGGTATTAATAATTGACCGATTTTAGATGTATTCGCGAAATTATAGGCACGTTGAACGTCACAATTAATTTTTAATTACGGAGCACAAAAAAAGCACGTCAATCTCTCACAAGAGTCTCTCTCTTTATCTTTCCACAGTGTGGGTATATACTGTAATCGAAGGCAGCAGACAAAGATTGTCTGAAGCCATGCAATTATTTGTGGTAGTGATTGTTGAAGCTGAGCGGGAAGATTCTATCTGGTCCGGGTGATTTGTAGGACTGAAAAGTGTTCACAGCCGACTTAATTCGATGTTCAGTTACTATATCACTTATGTGACTTAGCGTGTCACCTCTAGGTGCCTCTATGGGCTCCAAAGATGTTGAACAGCCAGGAAAATGTGCTTTCAGAAGTAAATTGAGGGATTCAGAGCTGGAGTCAGCCCAAGTTCCATCAGGATATTGTAGGAGTCCCGGAGGGGTTGGTGAACTCGCTTAAATTTTCCGAAGTCTTGATGCTTCGGAGGTCGATTCAATACTGGTACAGAAATTGGCCCACGAGCGTCGTTTGGCTTTCCGCATTGCACTTTTATAGTCTCGTAACTTGGCTTTATACATCTCCCAGGATGAATCCAGGTTAGTGTTCTTAGCTGAGTTGAATGTCTTTCTACACTCTTTCCTTAGTATCTCCAGGTCTTTGGACCACCAGGGGGGCTTAGGGTGAATTTTGTATTTAATATGTGGGCATGATTTGTCAAGTGCCTTTGTGCATGTCGTTGTAAATATGTGGACTATTACATCTAATTGTTCCGCATTCACAGGTGTGAATTGCGGAGCTGCATCTAGATTTTTCACTATAAGTCTCTTATACTGTCTCCAGTTCGTTTTTTTTAAGTTTTGTGTTTGTTTAGGTTCGGGGCATGATTCTATTAGCTTTAGCTCAATATATCTATGATCTGAGAAGGAGTGGTCTGAGTGGTCTCTCCATGAAATAATATTTTCTATTAGAAACTCTGAAATGAGTGTGATATCTAGTACCTCCCTCCGAGCTCTAGTGACAAAAGTTGGGTCATTACCTTTATTGCAGATTATAAGATTCGTACTTAAAAGATAATCGTAGAGTAACTCACCACGATCGTTAGTGTCTGTGCTGGACCATTCTGTATGGTGTGCATTAGCGTCTCCACCCAGTATTAGTCTGGTTCTGCTGCCTTGACTGTTGTGCACTAGGTCTTCAAATAGTCGGGATGGTACTGGCTCCGTTGTATCATGAGCCAAATAGAAGGAAGTCAACCTGTAGGTGGTGCTCCCCAATTCAAGGTTGACTGTTGTGATGTCTCCATCACTGAATTGGGGAAGTAAAAATGCGTTCAGAGTTTGTTTTACTAATATACATGTACGCGGCTTACCCTTACCCCGAATGTGGTACAAGTTGTATTTTGGCGTCCTCAAGCCACAGATCCTGTCACCAGTGATCCAAGGCTCTTGGACTAAAACAATGTCTGCTTCACCTTTTGCTAGGCGAAGCAGAAGTGCAGCGGAAGCTGCTTTACTGTGATGCAGATTTATTTGAAGGATCTGCATCATCAGAAAGTATTTCCTCTGCCGTTAGGGTAGCATCGCCTTCTGCATCATCATTTGTTTCATCGTGCAAAAGCTCATGCTCGGTGTAGAGTCTCCCTAGACTCGTGCCATAGTCTGACCCTGACGATATGTAGCCTCCCGACTCCTCTAGGGAAGGTGGATCGTCAGTTTCCATATCGTCATCGCTTGGCTCTTCTGCCTCTACGCTCGCTGCTAGGTTAGCTAGCGCCGTCGTATCTGTCTTATAGACAGTCATTTTCACTTTTTTAAAAGCGTAATCCAAAAGTCCTTTGGTTTTAGCCAGGTGCTCCACTGTCTCATTGTTTATCTGGAAGATTACGTGGATATTCGCATTGCTCGACTCCTCCACTTTCATAACCTTCCAGTTCGCTGTTGGTACATGCGGATTAAACATAGACATCATTTCGAGTACGTCCGATGGATCGCTTGGCTTTTTGGGCAGCCAAACTCGCGCTCTAGGGCAAGAGGGGATGTCTTTGGCATCAACTGCCCTAAGTTGAGCACCTGGGTACACTTCCCCCACCTTTCCGATTGCGGCTTTGTACAGCTCCGCTGACCTTTCATCATCGCACGCGATTAGCTTCACGCTTCCTTGAAACCATCCCGCGTTATTGCATATAGGCGGTGGGCCAGGGTTCGCTTTTAGCACCTCCATGGCAACACCTCCCAGCTCGGCCTCTACCCATTTCCATTGGTGGAGAGGAATTTTACCATCATTCCTGCTGGCATCGATGACACCCAGGATCTTTTTTCCTTTTGCCACTTCAGCAAAGGATATTGAGAGCGGGGCGCCATGTGTTTTTGGTCTTTTGGGGGCCTCAGTTTGGGTTTCCTCCAAGGATCTATCCCGCTTAGCGCTGGTAGCTTTCTTCGCGGGATTCACATAATCTAGACGGAAGTCAGGAACGATGGTTTTTGCCCAACTCAGATCCTTCTGGATTTTTTCGAAGTCTTCCTTTGAGGCTTGACTCTCGCTTATTGGAACACCGCGTTCCTTTTTAGGATTCTGATT
The DNA here is from genome assembly GCA_037044535.1 of Lordiphosa magnipectinata. NCBI lineage: Eukaryota > Metazoa > Arthropoda > Insecta > Diptera > Drosophilidae > Lordiphosa > Lordiphosa magnipectinata. The sequence continues at coordinate 14,571 of JBAMBO010000094.1, read as the reverse complement.
GCCGTACGTCTGTCGCTTGCGGCAGCCTTTGATGGTTCTGGTCTGCTAAACTCTGCCGACGTACTACTCACGATAGGAGCCGTACCTGCTCTCTTCACAGTTGATCTGACAGTGGCTAGTGGCTGACTGTTAGTCTTGGCACTGCTTAAGGGCAAGGCAAGTCCCTCGTTTGTAGTGTGGGCTTTTGAGTATAAGGATGTGACTTTTTTGACTTGCTACCGAGAAATGGTTTGTAAGCGAAGCCAAAAGCAACAACTTCCTCTAAGACGTCAAAGCGAAATTTCAAATAGTTTACGAGATATGGAGTTGCAAGTCCCAATCAGAAGCTGAAAACTTTAAATTGCAATATAAAGAAAAATCCAGCTAAGCAGACCAAACCCAGCGAAGGCTTTTGTACTATTATTATACACTTTCAGAATTTTTTGATCCCGACTCTATCAACTTTTTAGTTTTGCACAGTGTAATCATCACACCCCATCGATGGAATTCATGTTTCATTTTGACAATTGTGTTTGTCCAAAGGAAAGGATTAAGCTGAAAGCTTAAAATGTATGGCACGGATATATATAATCATATCTTCTACATATTTCAATATATTTGGGTTGTTTCCTGAACTTGTATGTATGTAGGAATGTGTATGATTTATATGTAATCAGTGTGTAGTTCATGCCATGCTCCCTGTAAAAGAAAAATCTTCATATCGACATTTTGTAAGTAGGTGGCTTGTACCTTCTGCACATATGTAAATATGAGTGTGATTTCACCATTTTAAAACAAAATTTTTCTGAAACTAACCCATTTACCCCGTATGTGTTGAAAACACTCGACATCTTCTACATTTATCAATATAGAGAGGCAATTCTTTCCATAATTGAGTAGGATGGAGTGTTTTTAACCATTTTTTATTTGTAGTCGAGTCGTGATTAGATAGTATAAATTTATATTTATAGTTTTTTGCTATTAATCAGAATCGGCAATGTACAAGTTTATGGAGATGGTGGTGAAGGAATGGTGGAGAGACATTTCAATGGTGTTTCCCTGATGTAAGTTTTAGAAAATATTGAATATGTACATTATTCCTATTGTAGTGGGATTTGTGAAAAATAATGCAAAAATAAACAAGTTGAAACGTGTTTTGCCCTTTTGAGATCCGTTGTAATAAACAAAATTATGAAAAATTATAAATGAGTATTAAAATACACAAATTATTTTGCAGAGAGGAAAAAAATGAAGCAGAAGAAGAGGCGAAGGGAGCTGTGCAGGCTTCTTCTTTGTTCAAGTGAGTACTTTTTTACATACTTTGGGGTTGTAAACTGGTTAATTGTTTAACCATTCTGGAGTCTGTTGTATATTGAAGATTCAAATCGTTTTACTAAATTGAAATTTCTTTTCCTTTTTTAATTGTTTCTATAGCAAAGGAAGACAAAGTAATTGTGTAGTCAAGGGATGCACTGGCAGCGACAGGACATTCCAAATCCCCAAAGAAGAGGAGACTCGAAAGATCTGGATGAATTCGTTGAAGCTGAAAGAGGCTAAACAACGAGCCCGCGTTTGCGATAGGCATTTTCGAGTGCAAGACCTCGAAGGGAAGAGACTACGTAAATGTAGTTATCCCATTGGAAATATTGGTAAGTAATTAAAATTCTTAAAATATTTAATTTAGAATATATCCCACCCAGCATTTCAAAGATCATTTTAACAAGAATCACCTTTGTGAGGCTTTTACTAGCCCATTTTACGATTAAGAATAGATTAATTTCAAGTGCGATTTAAGGAATACTCGAAAATGACTTATTCATTTGCTCAAAATGTGATTCATTAAAAAAGCACTCGAAAAATATTATTTTTATTTATTAATATTTTTAATATTTTTAATTTATTTTTTAGAAAAATGTGAAATTTTAAATATTCTGAATAAGGATTTCCTGAATAAGGATAAAAATATAGAAATTGCAATTTTGGATACATCTGCGGATGAAAAATTTCCAATTGCGTCTAAGGATGAAAAATTTGAAATATTTAAACAAGATAGCAATAAAGAACCCTTGAATAAAGGAACAAAATTCCACATCATAGAGAAACATGATGAAATTTTTTAAATTTCTGTGCTAGATGACAGTGTCAAGTACTCTGCAGAAGAGTACGCTCTAGAAACAGATGATGACAGCTTAAAGAGTGAAAATATCTCTTTAAAATTAAAAATTCTTAGTTTGGAGAGTGAAAATACCTCTTTAAAATTAACAATTGATAGTTTGGAGAGTGAAAAACAGTCTCCCAACTGCGATGCTATGAAATTTCAAGAACGGATTTATAAATTAGAAAAAGAATTGCAAGATTCGAATGTTTAATTAAATGAAACGAGCAGAATAAATGAAGCTCTGTTGGGAGAAAAATACAAATTGCAAGCAGAGAAAATCGAGCTTGAACATCAAATTGAGAAATACAAACTAAGTTTGAATAATATTACACTTAAATATAATACTTCTGAGTTTCAAGAAATGAATGAAAATGCCAGAGCGTTTCATTCTGTTTTGGCAACGAAACGTGGCATTCATTCCAATCAGAAGGAAAAACATGTCCTATTGGACATTTACATGAACAGTCCAAAAGCATATTGCCAAAAGCGGGACAATTTAGGGTTCAATTTACCATTTTTCACCACCCTGAAAAAATGGGTTCCTATGAAGTCATTTGAAACGGGCTTTTCAGGCTGAAATATCGAATTTTTAAGACAAATTAAGCGCGTTCACCAGCATACACCAATCATCTAACATAAATCATCAATCAACAAAAAAGTATTTGGCTGCTGGTGAACGTGTTTGATAGAATTCTAAGGCAACAGAGTCATCGATATATTTTTGTTGGCGGAAGTTTTGAATTTTTGGCAACTAATAGCTAAATAAAATTTAAAACAGACTGTTAAATTTATATGACCGTCGTCAATAGCAGCAACTGCTCCTAGAATCGCTTGAATTTTCCTCAAAACTTTGTTAGCCATTTAAAATTTGTTGTAGTCCCGGCGAGAATGTACACAACAAACTCGAATATCTGATGGCCAGATCCTTTTCCTATTTAAAAACGGTAATTTAGTAATATGAAGAGCTCCTGTGTTTTGCCAGCAGCAAAATTACATAACGCTGGGTTTTATTAAGAGTTACTTTCGCTATTAGTTCATCCAGGGCAACGCAAAGAAGGGTCTGCAAATGTTTATTTTAATAAAGTATTTAATGGGCAATAAGCTGAGAGTCCTTAACGATGCACGGGACATCATGAAATACTCCTTGAATTTGTCCATTCTATATTTTTGTACTGTCACAAAAATTGAGTACGACGGGCAGCTGCTTTTTGAAGAGGCGGCTTTTCAAGTTTTCCTTCTCCGCAACAACCAGTAAAGACTTCTGGGCCTTGCACGAATTTCCGTGAGCTACACTAAGAAAAAACTAGAACGAATAATTTGAGTACGAACGCTCTTGAAAAAAAAATTAGTCGCTCTTGAATTTTCAAGAATTTCGCTCTTGGAATCGAGATAAATTCGTTCTAAACGTTCTCAATTTTGTTTGTTTGGCGGGGGGTGGGGCAACAACTGGCGGGAGCGGAGGCCTCCACACGTTTAAAACAAAGTTTGGTGGGTGGTGTTTGGGGTTGGTTTGGTTGATAATGGTGAAGTGGGGATGGGGGAGGGAGACGGACAACGTCGGTCGGGTCGGGTCGGTAGTGTCTCTACCACACCCCCCCACCCCAAATATTCTTTTGAATTTTTTTATTTTGAGAATTATTCGTTCTTGGATCAAGTACTGAAACTCTTGAATCAATAATTATTCATACTTGGATCAAGAGCTGAAACTCTTGAATCAGGAATGTCGGGATCAAAAATTCACTCTTGAATCAAGAATTTCGCTCTTGGATCAAGAATTTTCACTCTCACCGTACTTTTGAGAACGAATGCTCTTGATTCAAGAGCGAAATTCTCTATTTTTTCTCTGAGTGTACTTGCGAATCCGCGTCCTCTGACAAATCATTTATTAAAAACAAAGAGGTTTCCACATTCATTTTGCATTTGCCTTGACAAAATTCCTTGTTTGTTTACAACTGACAGCTGTGTGCTATCGATAACAAATCACAATCAAGCAATTCTAACAGACTATTTCTTTGATGTATTCACATCTAACACAATCACGAAAATTAGCAATCATGAATGCACATCATGCCTGTTCAGCAGCACAATCTAACAAAAATAGTCGATTTTTTGTCATCGATTTATGCTGGTGAACGTTCATTCATGGTACGTGGGTTGTTGTCAAATAGGAAATTCCCGCTCGGTATTTCATTTATTAATCATAATGTTACTGCAAAACAGTATGCACATATGATTACAAGAGCTGTCAAATGTTCTACTGATGTTGGCCTGAAAGTTCGAGCCATAGTCAGCGATCGCTGTGCTATTAATATTAAAGCGTTTCGTATTATTGAAAATGAAGACCTTTTGGAGAAACCAAGGCCTGAATTTATAATTGACTATGTGCACCTTTTTAAAAGTGTTAGAAATAACCTTTTAAACCACAATATTAAAACTCCTAATGGTATTGTTAGTTGGGATGTAATAAAGAAATTTTATGACACTGACAAAACTCAAGGAGTACGCTTGGCACCAAAATTGTCGGAGAAACATGTTGATCCGAATAATTTTGAAAAAATGAGCGTTAAATTAGCTGTACAAGTCCTTTCAAAGACAGTCAGCAACGCCATTGAGCTGAGCTATAAATATGGTTCGTTAAAAGGACATCAAAACGCACTCGCAACAGCAAAGTTTTTGCGGACCATGAACAATGGTTTTGACTTGCTGAATAAAGGTAGCTATCGATCTGATGGTGTACTGCAAACGCAGATTGATGATTTCATAATATATTTGAAATCCATTCATATTGTTGGCACAACAAAAGATCCAAGGTCATAATGTTTTGAAGACCTGTGCTCTGCCTTTAAAGGAATCGGCAATGTTTGCAATAACCTTCTGAAAGAAGAAGTTGTCAATTTCATTTATGCAAGCCGATTCAACCAAGATGCACTAGATAATTACTTTGGCTTAATTCGCAGTAGATTCGGTTCAAATACCAATCCAACTGCAGCTGAAGCTCTTTACTGCATAAAAAATCTGTGGTCAATGAAAATTGTCCAAAACACACTTTTAAAGAATGCTAATTGTCAGTCAGACGACGACTTTTCGTTAGACTGGGCATTCAACCCTGAAATGGGTTATAACTTAACCGAAACAGGTGAAAGTCCTTTCGATGATGCCGAAGAGAACTCTCCTCTTTGGTATAGACATGCAAGCGAATCAGAATGTCCGAATGACAAGGTCCAAGAACGTAACGCATTGCGTTATTTGCTTGGATATGTCATTTTAAAGAAACTAAACACCGTCAATTGCAGTCAATGCGAAAAAATCTGGCAAAGATTGAGGAGTTGCAAAGTCGAACCGAGCAATTCATTGTGGCGAAGAATTATAGTTCTTATGAACTATTTTTAAAAAATTCATCTGATGCCATGTTTGAAATAACATTGACCTATTTGGAAATATACAAAAAAATGTTTAGCAGATGTCCGAATCAAGTTAATATTAAATTTACTATTATAAATGCTTGCGTTCAAGAGACTAATGTTCGGTATCCTTATTGGCTTGCAAAAGACAATTTGTGTCACGAACATAGAAGAATATTTAACACGGCTAATAAATGTTCTGTTGCTACGTCATTGCAGATGGATGCAAGAGGATATTCTTAAAGAACAGAAAGCTCGAATCGAAGCAAAAGAAAACGAGAAGGCCAAGCTAACTTCGACTGTGCCGAAGTTTTTATACCCTTGCAAATGCTGTTTTTGAAATGTCAGAGTTTAAGAACGCTTACATAAAAATCAAAAAATTTTTAAACTAAAACCCATTTTCCGACAGATAAACATCTGATATCTACCAAATTTCGCGGAATCTTTTTGAAAACATATCAAATTAACAATCGCGGAGTTTAAGAAACATAAAATTTTAAACAGAAAACATTTTTCTTACTAAGACTCATTTTCCGACCGATAAGTCCTATGGCAGCTTGAAGATATAGTCATCTGATTTCGACCAAATAATTCAAATTAGTTTGTTTATTAATATTTAATCACCGTTTAATATTAATAATCACCGACCTTAAGAACGATATACTTGAAAACAAAAAAATTTTTCTCACTAAGACCCATTTTCCGACCGATCGGTCCTATGTCAGCTATAGGATTTAGTCATCCGATTTTGACCAAAGTTTGAAGATATGTTTGAAAGCATATAATATTAATAAGGGACGAGTTTAAGGACGCTAACATTGAAACCAAAAAAGTTTTTCTCAGTAAGACCCATTTTCCGACCGATCGGTCCTTTGGCAGCTATAAAATATGGTAGTCCGATTTTGACCAAAGCATGCAAATCTGTTTGAAAGCATATAATATTAATAATGGCCGTATTTGGGAACGCTAACATTAAGAACAAAAAAGTTTTTCTCACTAAGACCCATTTTTTGACCGATGGTTCCTATGGCAGCTATAAGATATAGTCATCCGATCCGGTCGGTTCCATCATATTAGCAGCGTGCAGTAAAAAGAAGACTCTGTGCAAAATTTCAGCTCGATAGCTTTAAAACTGAGAGACTAGTTTGCGTAGAAACAGACGGACAGACAGACAGACGGACAGACAGACAGAAAGACAGACGGACGGACAAAGCTTAATCGACTCAGCTCGTCGCCCTAAACAAGAATATATATAGTTTATGGGGTCGGAAATGAATATTTCTATGCGTTGCAAACTTCTGGGCAAAATTATAATACCCTTTGCAAGGGTATAAAAACGTCCGCACACAACCTTCCGCGTCAACAAGCAAGCTTGCACGAGACCACCTTATACCAAAGATTATACAATGAATGTATCAGGCCTGTTCCTGTTTTCACTTTCGACAAAAATTGTCGAATTCGTTTTTGTGTTGTACCAAGGTGATTGGGTTAATCAGATTAAAAGTTATAATTTGAATTCGTCGAGTACAGAGCAACTAGAAACCAAAGGTTTGATACGGATTTTCTTGATTGTTAAAAGCAAAGAGAACATGTAAAAAATTCGGATTCACTTTAGTGAAAACCGGAACATGGCAGTAAGATTTTTATACCCGTTACTCGTAGAGTAAAAGGGTATACTAAAGTCGTGCAAATGTATGTGACAGGCAGAAGGAATCATTTCCGACCATATAAAGTATATATATTCTTGATCAGTATCAACAGCCGAGTCGATATAGCCATGTCCGTCTGTCCGTCTGTCTGTATGAACACCTAGATCTCAGAGACTAGAAGAGCTAGGGCAACCAAATTTGAAATGTAGACTCTTACTGTCTGCACGCAGATCAAGTTTGTTTCAAATTTTTGCCACGCCCACCCGCGCCTTCACAATTAAAAATGTTGAATAACTTCCACAATTTTTAAGATATCGATCTCAAATTTAAAACTTACATTTATATTCGCAATATCTATAAGCCCTTTATAAAGATCGGACAAAAAATACCCCAGTTAAAAAAATGTTGCATACTTTTCGGCGGTTCAACCTCAGGAACACAGGAAGGCTATCAAACATTTTTCTCCATGAGTAACGGTCTGAGTAGAAGTCTGTTAAGTCCGACTTTAACTTACGCTCTCGTTTATTCTATGCTTGTACTCAACCAGCACAAATGAAGTCCATGCAATAAGCAATTATTTACTTTCGTACATTTCCATTGCGACGCCCCACGGGCTCGCAACCTCTATCTATCATCAACATATACACCTGAAGTCATATTTTATAATTTCCTTAGAATAATTTAAGTAATAGATTCCAAACACGCGCGCATTTTCCAACCACAAGTGCGCGCACCATCAATCGATAGGCAGCCAGCTGATCAACCACGCCATCGTTATCGATATCGCGCGCTCTGCCACGATCAGCTGCGCTCGCTGCCACCGTCGGCTGCGCCCAGCAACCTATAAAAGCAGACCATCAATGCCCTGACAAGTAACTCAGTCCAAGGTATACTTAACAAGGTAGCCGCACTCGCTCTCTCACAACTTCTTATATAAATGTCAAAATGAGTACAAAAGAGAGCGAGAGCAAGAGAGTAATGAATTTCTGTACTCGCTTAATTCAAATCAAAGAAATTTGTACGTGCATGCAAGATATATGTACATATGCAAGCTTTCTGCTGCAACTAAGCCAAGAAAGAAAGTCGGTCAAGCCCAACTATAACATACTCTGTACCCTTACACTCGCATTTGCTCACGAGTCAAACGGCCAGTTAACACCCCACGCACAACGCGGTGCGCTCTCTAAGTAACTCTCTCTCTCTCTCTCTCTCACTAAGATTGCCTCTGTTGAACGGTTATGGGTTGTTGCTGTGGTTATTGGTGGGGGGTGGTTGGTGTTAACTGGCCGTTTTTTGCTCATAACTTGAGTATCGTTCATCCGATCTTTATCATTCCTTCACCAAATCGATAAATAATTTTGATTACTAGATATCTCCAGAAGGTACGAACCATCTATCATCAAAACTGTGGAAGATACACGTTTTTTCCAAATTGAAAATAAACTTGATCTGCCTGCAAGTAAAAGAAATATATGTCCCATACATGTCAAACCTCTATTTCTTACCACATGGCTATATCAACACGGCTGTTAATGCTGATCAAGAATATATATACTTTATAGGGTCGGAAACGATTCCTTCTCTCTGTTACATACTTTTGCACAAACTTAATATCTCTATGTACCTTCGGTACAGAGTATAATAACAGAAGAAATATATTTTAATCTATGTTTATTATTCCCTTGCAAAGGGTATTATAATTTTGCCCAGAAGTTTGCAACGCATAGAAATATTCATTTCCGACCCCATAATCTATAAATATTTTTGATCAGGGCGACGAGCTGATTGAGCTCGATTGAGCTTTGTCCGTCCGTCTGTCTGTCTGTCTGTCCGTCTGTCTGTCTGTCCGTCTGTTTCTACGCAAACTAGTCTCTCAGTTTTAAAGCTATCGAGCTGAAATTTTGCACAGAGTATTCTTTTTACTGCACGCTGCTAATATGTCGGAACCGACCGGATCGGATGACTATATCTTATAGCTGCCATAGGAACCATCGGTCAAAAATGGGTCTTAGTGAGAAACACTTTTTTGTTCTTAATGTTAGCGTTCCCAAACACGGTCATTATTAATATTATATGCTTTCAAACAGATTTGCAAACTTTGGTCAAAATCGGATGACTATATCTTATAGCTGCCATAGGACCGATCGGTCGGAAAATGGTTCTTATTGAAATTTTTTTTTTGTTTTCAAGTAAATCGTTCTTAAGGTCGATGATTATTAATATTAAACGCTTTCAAACTAATTTGAAAAATTTGGTCGAAATCAGATGACTATATCTTCAGGCTGCCATAGGACTTATTGGTCGGAAAATGGGCCTTAGTGAGAAAAACTTTTTTGTTTTAAATTTGATCGTTCTTAAACTTGGCGATTGTTAATTTGATATGTTTTCAAAAAGATTCGCGAAATTTGGTAGAAATCAGATGTTCATCTGACCGAAAATGGATTTTAGTTACAAAAGTTTTTGATTTTTATCTAAGCGTTCTTAAACTCTGTCATTTCAAAAACAGCGTTTGCAAGGGTATAAAAACTTCGGCACAGACGAAGTTAGCTTGGCCTTCTCGTTTTTTTCTACCATAATACAATTTTTAACAATATTTTGTTGCCTACTATTTTTTGCTTTTGAAGCTTAATATTTTTATTTAAATACTTAATTCTACAGAAAATTCATTTCAAAGTTATTTCACAACCTTTCTTTTATTATAAAATTTATTTTGATTTTCATGACAGCGTCTTTAAATTTTGTAATTGGTCGATCGAAATTATGTCGTTTTAGAACGACATAGTTTCGACGTTCCAATTAGAGTTTTAGTCGAAATAATGTCGTTTCGTTTTGTCGGAATAATGTCGTCATAAAACGACATAATTTCGAGCGAAATAATGTCGTTTTGTTTTGTCGGAATAATGTCGTTTCAAAACGACATAATTTCGAGCGAAATAGTGTCGTGATGTTTTGTTGGATAATTTAGATCGAAACGACACAATTTCGATTCCAAATGTACTGGGCGAAATTATGTCGTCGGAATTATGTCGCTATGCCCAGTGCTCTATGCCACTGAGGCGTCTGAATTTAGTTGTAAATAGTATGTATTGAATCTCAATTAACAGCAAAATTCACAGCCTGTCAAAAACAGCTGATTTACGCCAAAAATTAGGAGAGCAAACAGAAGGGGCGCTCAATAGCCGCGTCGTGTAAATATACACTATTACGCTTTTACGTGGGCTGGTGAATACCCTATATATACATCAAAAAAATTTTCAACTGAAGCTTTACAGGCAACTGATAAGTTTTGAGATGACAAATCTCTGGCCGCAATGCGCTCACCAGCCATATGCATGGCAATTTTGCGGTGTTGACTATTTTCACGTTTTCGGTCTGAAGCATGGGACGACAAAAAGCCAAATCACATTTTAGCTTGGCATGTGTATGTGTGTAGCCTGCAATGCCCCACGGGCTCGCAACCTATGTCAATCATTAACATATACACACGGTTGCCACTTGAAAAAATTAAATTACACCGAAAAATTTTCAAAAAAGAGCCATTTTCATTAAAAAAGAGCAAACAAAATTTTCTTCCCCTTATTCATGTTATATTTTTATTTAATAAAATAAAAAATATCTCTTTCACAAAATCGTTAAACTATACATTCATTTCATTTCTTGAGTATTATTAAACGTACAAAAAAAACCCAAAAAATTATTTCATGTATTAATTATTCTATATTGTGTCCAAATTTCAAAACAATCGGATGAACGGTTACAAAGATAAAACGGTAAAACAAAACAACGTAAGTCTTAAGAAGTCTGAATAAAAATTGGTTTGTAAGTCAAAATACTAAAATAACATCTTGATCTTATCAAAAAGACTTGTACACTATACTTAAAGAAATAACGCTTCCAATCTATAATTATTTTCCACTTTACGACCAAATATTTTTTCACATATTCATTAAGGGACGATTTCTCATCTCTTATATAGCTGCTATTTGCCAGATAAATATTGAATTTACTCTGTAGCTTGTTAGACAGACATGTATTCAAAAAGGTATATCTTCGCTTGAAAAAATCGTAGAATTGTTTGAGATACTTTATTTGAAAGTTGAAGAGTTCTACTTTCTGATAATATCATAGGGAGTCAAAATAAAATATCAGACTCCAAACTAAACGCGCCTAAACCGCCAACGTGCCTTAAACTAAAGTTACTAAAAATCTAGACGTGAAGGACCATTTCCGAAAACAGATTCGTGTTTAGCTGATGTAAATAAGATGATTAGATTAGATGTAAATAATCTAGAATCACTACCAACCCTTCAATTTTCTGAATAAAGTCAAATTTTGGTGTCTTGTGTTGATTTTAAAGTAGATTCTAGTCTCGATCTGATTGAAATTCCTAATTCAAATCTTTAATGATTTCAATAATACATAATACATTTATGAACTTTTGATTTCTGGTTTATTTATTAAATTGACTATTTTTTGGCTTATATTGTAGACTTCTAGAGTCTGAGCCAAGGAAAATAGTTTGGGAACATCCCACTGTTCAAGCAAGCTCGCGCAACCATCTTGTCATGGCTATTCCCAAAATTATGTGTGGTCTTACTTCGCAGAAGTATCTATCTATCTATCTATCTATCTACTTCGCAGAATTTTTGAAACTCTTTTAATTTCTGCGTCTTTTTCGGGCTCCATGCAAAAGAGCCAACTCCAATAAAAAAAGTGCCAGTGCACCAACAGGATAAAAAAACACAATTTTTGGTCATATTTTATAATTCCCTTAGAATAAGTTAAATAACAGATTCAAGACACGCGCGTATTTTCGAACTACAAGTGCGCGCGCCATCAATCGACAGGCAGCCAGCTGATAAGCCACGCCATCGTTATCGATATCGCGCGCTCTGCCACAATCAGCTGCGCACGCTGCCACTATCAGCTGCGCTCGCTGCCACCGTCGGCTGCGCCCAGCAGCCTATAAAAGCAGAGCATCAGCGCACTGACAAGTGAGTTAGTCCCCGACCCCGGTCGAGTCAACACCTTGGAGCAGCGCTGCCAGAATCTCCAAAGCAAAAATTGCTAATCTATTTAAGTTTTCGTTTTCGACAAAAATATGAATGTATTGATGAAAATATGATCAATTGTCGCAATCGCCGTGTGTTTGGCAATGTGTAGGCATAGTGCCGCTTCGTGTTCCTCCGTTTTTGTTGAATTTGGAAGGAAAGACAATTTATTTTTTGGGTAAATGCGCCAATCGCAGCCACATGTTTTCTTAAGGCGGCGTGGTGGCGGATATTTAAAAGCTTTGCGCCTATGGCGGTTTTGCAAAACGCACAATATGCTTTCGTTGAATCAGCGCAATCCTTGCGAATCCATTGCTTGAACTCCTCATCTTCAGCTTTTTCAGTGGTTCCGCCTGCGTCTTTGCAGTTTACTGCATCCTCCTCCTTCTGAACAGCAGCCTTGGCAGGAGGAAGTGCACCGGCCTTCAAATTGGGACGTGCACCGGCCTTCAAATTGGGACGTGCACCGGTCTTCAAATTGGGACGTGCACCGGCCTTTAAAATGGGACGTGCACCGGCCTTTAAAATGGGACGTGCACCGGCCTTTAAAATGGGACGTGCACCGACCCTGCCAGGCGGACGTGCACCGACCGTGCCAGACGGACGTACCTTGCCTGGAGGACGGGCAACGGCCTTGCCAGGAAAATGCGTGCCAACAGTGGCCCGATCGGTGGAATCCTCTTCGTCCATATGCGCAGGTCGGGATTGGGGCTTCTTTTTCTTTTTTTGGGGTGGGGGGAGCTTCTCCGTTGTCCTCCTCATCACTCCCGCAGGCACAACGTTTCAACTGCATGTGTACGGTCTGCAAGAAAAATAATTTAAAATAAAAATTAATAAAACCTAAAATATAAATTAAAGAAATTACTTTTTTAAACACTTACACAGTTTTGTATTAAGACAAACGGCATCGCGTCTTGTCTCGCCGGCTTTCGAAGAATAACTGTAACGGAGGATGGCAAGGCTGCCACACTGTAAGATATTCATGTAGAGGTGGGCGCGTGAGCGACTTTTATGCGAATTTTACTAATATAAGAAAAACTTAAATTTCTCAAAAAACTGTTCAGATGATTTTGATGAAATATGCATCAAAATGCTTGGAAAATTAATGCTAATCGTTGGCACTACCGTGCATTGTGGGCCATTGTCTGGGGGCAAAAATAATAGTTAGCGTCGAGTATGGACTTTGCCAGTGCTGCCAGAGCTCCCGATTCTGTGGTCATTGATATGCGAATTTTGATACAATAAGAAAAACTTAAATTTCTCAAAAACTGTTCAGATGATTTTGATGAAATATGCATCAAAATGCTTGAAAAATTAATGCTAATCGTTGGCACTACCGTGCATTGTGGGCCATTGTCTGGGGGCAAAAATAATAGTTAGCGTCGAATTGTCGATTTTCGATTGCCGCTTGCTCCAGTTCCAATGACTGGTTCCGGTTCGCAAGCTCGCGCCACTCCTATCAGTGGAAAATATGAAGACGAGGCACCCCCACTAATAAGCGTTTTTCACAAAAACGGTTCACACGATTGAGCTCCAAATTGGTAGACACACTCTTGAACATCTCTGTTATAAGCTAGTATACCGTGCAATGTGCGCCATTATCTTGGAGCTTAGCAGTTGGCACATAATTATGGACGTAATTTTTTGAAGGTTTTTTGTATGGGACTTTTGTGAGGTTGGTTCACTGATAAGCGTTTATCTCAAAAACTGTTCAGACGTTTGAGCTGAGATTTTCAGAGTCCATTCTTGAATATGTGCCTGAAGTTTTTACATACCGTGCATATCGGAGAGAGGAGATATAGCCCAAAATGTGTGGAGCCGATTTTTAGGTGTCAAACTTTCACTACCTGCAATTTTCAAACCCACCCACAGGTCAATAAAAACAGTAGTTCTTGACATTTCTGAACAATTTTGCATTTACAGATCTTTATGTTTTTGTATAAATACCGAGAAATTAGAAAAATAAAAAATTTTAAAATGTTCCATATTCCATCGTTCCAATTCGACGCTAAATATCCGACGCTATTTTGACGCACATGATTTTTTGTCATCGATTTATGCTGGTGAACGTTCATTCATGGTACGTGGGTTGTTGTCAAATAGGAAATTCCCGCTCGGTATTTCATTTATTAATCATAATGTTACTGCAAAACAGTATGCACATATGATTACAAGAGCTGTCAAATGTTCTACTGATGTTGGCCTGAAAGTTCGAGCCATAGTCAGCGATCGCTGTGCTATTAATATTAAAGCGTTTCGTATTATTGAAAATGAAGACCTTTTGGAGAAACCAAGGCCTGAATTTATAATTGACTATGTGCACCTTTTTAAAA
>JBAMBO010000093.1:0-29447 GCA_037044535.1 Lordiphosa magnipectinata | reverse complement strand
CAAGGCTTATTGTTCGCACAGCATACAATATTAATAATGGCAGAGTTTAAGGACGTTTTCATTGAAAATAAAAAAGTTTTTCGCACTAAGACCCATTTTTCGACTGATGGTTCCTGTGGCAGCTATAAGATATAGTCATCCGATCCGGTCGGTTCCGACATATTAGCAGCGTGCAGTAAAAAGAAGACTCTGTGCAAAAGTACAGCTCGATATCTTCAAAACTGAGGGACTAGTTCGACAGACAGACAGACAGACAGACAGAAAGACAGACAGACAGACAGACAGACAGACGGACCGACAGACAGACGGACAAAGCTCAATCGACTCAGGTCGTCGCCCTGATCAAGAATATATATAGTTTATGGGGTCTGAAATGCGTTGCAAACTTCTGGGACAAAATTATAAATCCCTTTGCAAATTTATAAAATCTGGAGTTTGAGAGGATTTTGATTTTTTTTTTGCTGACTGATGTTGAATTGTCGGCACGTCTCGATTGCTTTCGGCCAGATATAAGGTTTTCGTGGTGCCACCTGGCCCATTTTCGCAACAAAATGACCAGCATTGTTTTCAACAAGTTCTGGCGATGGTCAAAGCACGGGTTGGTTTTATCAAACCACAGCGGATGCGTCTTCTGCGTCTCCCTTATGCACTTATCAAAAATAAAAGTGCAGATGTTGGCGCGATAAGGATTTTCAGCAAATTCCTTGCGGAATACCTGGTAGTGCACATTGCACACGCCGAAGAACGAATCCGTTGGGTTCTTTAAGGCCAACCACTCCGTAAAATTTTTTGCGAAAATAAGACTCTCACTCGCTTGCCTCTGCGCCACGTCGATTTTTGATAGAATCTCATCGCAAGCTGAGCAATTAAACTTCTTCTTGCTAATGAGATATCCATCAAAATATCTACGCGAGGCAAGCTCACTAAAGGTGGCGACATCTGGAATCAGGGCATCACTCATGTTCTCTGTGCATTCAGATTCAGTAGTTACCTCCAGCTGCTGCGCCTCCTCAACCTCCACCGACGGCTGCTCGTCGGGCTTTGCAATCCACTCTAGCTGAACTGCATCGTCCTCTTCGCAGTTTTTTCCCTCCTTGGATTTGGTAATGATTTTCATCGACAGAAGGCGAGCAGTCAGGAACTGCAACTCTCGAGCAGATGGGTTGGTGTGGTTTCCCAATCGAGCTCTAACTGCACCAAAAAAGTTTTATAGGCTGTCCTGACTCAGCTTGGATGTAAACACAAATTCTACTCCTTCATCCAACAAGTCTTCGCACAAGTCCACGATATTTTTCAACGTGTCGATCATACCTTGATGGCAGTGATTTTGGTTAACGAAAAATACTGACTCAAGGTATGAGAGAAACTCGGTGAGTCCCGACTTAACGTGGCTTGTACGGCTGTAAGGTGTCCTACACTTCGCCTGCGAGGACCTGCTGTTGAGTAAGTCGAATCCCCTGTCCATCTGCGACAAGAAATCGGCAGTCGCTAATGCATCCTTCATGGCGCCTTCCGAAAATTGCTTTCCCTCCCAACAGACCCTGATGGCAGCCGCAACAGATCTTAAAAAAATCTGTGCTGCGTATTTCACGCCCATCTTTTGAAAGGTGCTCGGGCTTACGTGGACTTCAGTCAACTTGGGCAGCATCCTGGTCGTCCCGCTTGCTCGGTCGATCCGGTACAATTCGGTAATAACTGCCCAGCTGGCGAAGCCCATGGGAGTGTGAACGTTACAATTTATTAAGCAATTTCGGAAGCTCTTTAACAAATGGACGTAGTCGTAAAGAAGATATATTTTCTTTCCGTTTCTTATATACTGCATGTCGGCGAATGACTCAAGAGAGCTAAAGGCGGACCGATTGGAGCTGCCCTGGTCGCAAATCAGTGCACGGACCTTCAGGCCCAGCTTCTCCAATACGACCACATTCTCTGGGAGAATTTCCTTCAGCTTCGTTTGAGTCGTACGGTGCCCACAGTAGTAAGAAAAAATATACTTCCACGGCTGCACGATTCGTTTTACTTGGAGGAACAGAAAATTTGTTGCCAACTCCCGTTCTCTAACACCACTACCGTAGTCGACGAAGCCATCGATCTGATCAGTGCTGGAATTATACTCTAATTCCGATCGACCGAAAATTTCATCAAAGACGATGACGCAGTTCTTCTCGTTCTCAGACATGACCATGACGTGCTTGTGGATGTTATTGCACACTTTTTGGTTAATGCCGGGCGCAATTCGTCGAATCGGGTTCCAATTAAAAAGCGTTCTCGGATGTGGCAAAGGAAGCTGAAGACCAGAACGCATGTATCTGTAGCATTTTGCGGAACGCTAGTAAATGAGCAAATTTTTCTCAACCGCTTTGTAGTTCCTGCGCTTGTCGCTAAGCAAAATTCTCGAAAGAGCTTGCGAATCTTCGTTAGCTACGTTTGGAATTACAATGCACCGCACAGTCTGCTCCTCATGCTTTTCCTGGCTCTCTTCTATTTTTTTCCGAAGCTTCCCAATTTCCTCTTCCATTTCTAGGCATTTTTCCTCCAATTTGTCATGATTTTTCGACAGCTTCACGAATTTGTTGCGCCAGTATTGTTCGTTCCTACAGAACATTTCGCATCGTGCACAACCTAATTCTACCGCCTCTTCCTCTTCACCCTGGACCACGTCAGATAGCAGCTCCTCCTGATCCCCCTGGATCCACTCAATATCCATAATGGGATAGGCATTTTTTTTTATTTTCGTCTTAAGTACATCCTGAGGGTGGAAGTGCTTATTGCAGATGTACAAATGCACGTTGCTCTGCATGGACGATTTGATATTGCAGTTTAACTTCCACTGATCGCGTTTCCGAGGATCAGTGGAAAAGCCATGCAAAATAGATGGAGGGGATGTGCATGAACACCCAACCACACAGCACATTCTTTGCCATGATTCAAAACACGGCTGGTGTACAGGCTGTCCAGCATGACCCAAACTAATAGTTGGGATCGATCCCGTACGGAGCCAACGCCCGCCTGCAGAGTGACATACATCAGTCAAATGGCGCTCACAGATTCGCGATTGGGCATTGACGCTATCCACGTCCAGTCGCAAATTTTCACACCATTCTCCCACCCTGTTTTCAGGAATTCGAAAACTTTTGGCACCTCCAAGACAGCCTAGAGCCACGCACTTCATATTTGGCATTTTTAAAATTTGTTATTTTAAATCGCAGCAGATTCGCACAGAGGACTTGTTGTGTCGACGGCTGAATCGCCAATGCCGCAAAGCTGGTCGCAATGCGCGCACCCTCCAAATGTATGGCAAATTTGCGGTGTTGACGATTTTCACGTTTTCGGTCTGAAGCAGTGGACGACAAAAAGCCAAATCACATTTTGGCTTGGCATGCATGTGTGCGTAGCCACTGAACGAAGTTCAGCGACGAGCTCGGTGTGCCAACTTCGCAACGTTGGTCTGACGTCATAAGCATAAGCAAATTACAAAAACAAAAACCAACTTACATGCGCGAGAGGAGAGAAACACAAGCAAAAAATAAAAACAAAGAAGCATGGGCAAAGACAACGCTCTGTGCGTTCGTGTCCGAAAACTGCCAGAGCCTCGATAGCCTCATGGTTTTTTTCGGACTAAATTTAAGAGAGCGAATTCATAACAAAATGTATGCTCACTTCAAATTGTTGTTTAGTTGTTTCAATTAACAAGTACCAATAAAATTTGCTTATGCATACACATATATGTATGTAAATCTGTAACTGCAGTTAAAGCATGCTTTGATTTTTCCTTCTACACACACATAGTACATTTCTGTGTGTTTGACGTTTGCGCTTGCTCTCGCGCTCTCTCCCGCTCTCTGGCGCTCTGAGAAAAAACGTTCAGGTCATTTTCTGCTCTGACCGCCATACCTTGTATAGTTGTAGCATGGGTGCAAGTGCAAACAAAAAAAGTGTGTGATCTTGTTATGTTGTTATGCTTTTGTCATTATACCCTTGCCAAAGGGTATTATAATTTTGTCCAGAAGTTTGCAAAGCATAGAAATATTCATTTCCGACCCCATAAACTTTATATATTCTTGATCAGGGCGAAGACCTGAGTCGATTGAGCTTTGTCCGTCTGTCTGTCGGTCCGTCTGTTTGTCCGTCTGTCTGTCTGTCTGTCTGTCTGTCTTTCGAACAAGTCCCTCAGTTTTTAAGATATCGAGCTGTAATTTTGCACAGAGTCTTCTTTTTACTGCACGCTGCTAATATGTCGGAACCGACCGGATCGGATGACTATATCTTATAGCTGCCACAGGAACCATCAGTCGAAAAATGGGTCTCAGTGCGAAATACTTTTTTGTTTTCAATGAAAACGTCCTTAAACTCGGGCATTATTGATATTATATGCTATGCTAACATTTGGCCTTGAACTCTTCCCAGAACTCCTTTTTCTCACCTCGAACTTCATACCCACCCCCGCAACCCATTTCCCACCATTTGTCGTGAATTTTCCAATCACGGGAAATCACATTCAAATTATTTTGCCTACTGTCCTTACCGTGAATTAACTCATACGGATGAAAAATAGTGATTTTCATGTAGAGTTTTTCACACGCTGGGGGCTGATTTTCCAGCATCGGAAACTGAAATCACAAACTATTTCTATCCTTACAAACTAAGATTCAAGTCAATGGGATGAAAAATAGGTTTTTGCATGCAGCATTTTCCGTCCATTTTCCTCGTGGGCGGATTTTTCAAAATCGGGAAAACACGTGTCGAATTATTTCGCGTACTATGCTCACAAGCCGAGTTTTAAGTCAATCGGATGGAAAAAATTTTCCAATACAAACTTTTCCGGCGATTCATTAATTAATTAATTTTTAAAACATTTCAATAATGTTGCCTTATTCCAATTCTTATAAAACAATGTGTTTGTATAATTTATACTTTTATTTTTCACCCTCCACCTCATTTTCCTATCTTGGGGAATTAATTTCGAAAATGGGAAAAAAACATATGTTTCGCAAACTATGCTTTCGGATGATAAAAATAATTTCCATACAAAATTTTTAGTCAATTTCCTTTGTGTGTGAATTTACCAAAATCGGAAGCTTCCCAAATTTTATTTCAAAGTGCGCGCCTAGATGAAATGAAAATAAATGCCAATTCGATAACAAGTGCAATTCAACAGGCAACAGGTTGCCATTCGCTTAGGCAATAAAATGAGAAGTCACTTTGGTGAAGATTGGCAACAATGCCGACAATGACAACAATACGAATTTCTAAACAGACAGTCTTGGCAACATCACATAAAAATATACAAGAGATACACAGACAGAACGAAATGACAGAGCGCGATATACATGCCCTCCCTTTCGCAGGTGTCTTTTCTCTATCGCATTTGTAGCCAAAACAAAGCCTCGATGGCTTCATGGTTTTTTTTCTGTTAACTTAACAGTGAGAGCGATTTCATCTCTGGTTATTTTGTCCTCTCTGCTTGAACTGGCCGTTTGACTCGTGACATGTTGGAATATGTATAAGGTGGTCTCGTCGGCTGCCGAAGCTAGCTCGTTGTTGTCCCGTAGCTTCAGTGCATGCTTTCTTGTTGACGCGGAAGGTTGTGTGCGGACGATTTTTTTCTTAATCTTAACCCTTAGGTAGCAATAATAAAATGAGTTATTGGAATTATTGCCGCAAGCATGTACCGGGTGTCAAATTCCTTCATGCACTGAAATGTGTTGTATATATATATCTATATCTATGTAATATCTATTCAAAAACCACGATTAATTGCGAATTCTGAATTATTAAAAATAAAACTATAGAAACACTTCACCTCCTTGTATTATAATAGGCGATTTTAAGCCCCACGGACCTGTTAATGGTCAATCAACATACTCTTGTTCCGTTTCGTTCACTCTCACTATACGATGTGCCATTCACTCGCACCTATTGCCAGCATACGCTAAGGGACACCTTTTTGCCGACGAGACCACCTTATACTTATTCCATCATGACTCGTGAGCAAATGCGAGTGTAAGGATGCAGAGTATGTTATAGTCGCTCTTGACCGACTTTCTTTCTTGTTTTTTAATATTAGGTTGATTTAATGTTGGTTGAATTGTTTTTAATTGCACTTAAATCTCAAAAAGCTCCCACAGTAGGAACCAATATATTCCATGCTCTCTTTTTGAAGCCGTTCTTATAGAGTACGGTTGTAATGACACAAAATCAACTACGCAATTAAAAAACTAATTTATTTGCGAAATAGAGACAACACGTTTAGAGCCAAAATTCTAACTTTGCATTTTTTATTTTTGGCATATGGCAGAAACCACTGTGCATTGCTGCGTATGCGTGGAAGCGCTCTCAGCAGAATTCTCTCTCTCGCTCTCTTTTTATTGTGCTTATGAATCTCTCTCACAATGTTGCACAAAAATGCTAAAAAAAAAATTTTACTATGGTTATATTAAGAAAAATAATTATTATTAAAATTGATTTTTAATAGTCATATTAATAATCAAAATAATTTTTCTATTTTCGATGCTGCATTCGAGCTGTCAGCATTTCGCTCATGAAATTGCAACGCCAACTCAGTACTGAAATCAGTCATGAATTCAGATATGAATTGGAGCGATTGCTTCTGTTGGTACTGAAGGGTAGTGAGTAGCTTTGGGCAGTAAGTGGATATTTTTATTAGTTGTTAATGCGTTAAAACTCGCATACACAGGCAGGCACGGTTAAGGCTTGTGAAAAGCTGATTGCTCTCTTGGCGCAAGCATGATACAATTATACAAGGTAGTCCACTCGGCTGCCGAAGTCGTTCGGTTTTTGGTCCCCTATTTTCAGTGCGTGCCTGGTTGTCGAACTGAAAGGTTGTGTGCGGACGGTTTTTTTTCAGAGCTTTAACCCTTAAGTGCCAAGCAGAAAAATGTCTTTTTGCAGTTGTTGTCGCAGGCACGTGCTAGGCGTAAGGTTTGTGCATGTACCAAAATGTATTGTGAAGAGAACTTTGTGGGAGCAGTCTCTGGGCTGTAGCCTTCTTGAGACCTCCAAAATTTGCGATACGCATTTCAGTGCTTCACAGTGGAAGTCGTTATCAGGCGCAGGTCAGCCACTGAAAAGAAGACGACTGAATTCGAATGCTGTTCCGCAAAGAGAGGCAGAGCCTGAACAAAATTTTGTTAAATTAGGCTACGCTAATTCGAGCACGCAAACAGAGTAAGTTAACTGTGTTAAAAATATTATGTAAATACAAAAAAAATTTATTTGTGATTTAGGGACAAAGCGATAGATCGGGCAATTCACATGGAAAACAAGAGCCTGAAAGAAAAGATTAGTCTTTTGGAAATGGAAATGCAGTCCTTACGCCAGCAGCTTGATGATTATCAAGATCTTGAAAGGTCTCTAGGCAAAATATTTACTCGGACTCCAATAAATATTTTGAAGAGCGGAGGAAAAAGAGCAGTTTTTAATGCAGCCGACATGTCTGCAGCAATTTGCCTCCATACCGCGGGACCTCGTGCCTACCGTCATTTATACAGGAAAGGCTTTCCTTTTCCGTGTCGTTCAACGTTGTATAATTGGTTGGCAGAAGTAAAAATTACACCAGGAACCCTTGATGTCGTGATTGACCTTATGGAAAATGAAGATATGCCCTAAATAGATAAGCTTTGCGTCTTGTGCTTCGATGAGATGAAGGTTGCTGCTGCCTTCGAATATGACAGCTCAGCGGACGTTGTCTTTGAGCCAAGCAACTATGTCCAAGTGGCTATAGTACGTGGCTTGAAGAAATCGTGGAAGCAACCAGTATTCTTCGATTTCAACGCTTCAATGGACGTAGTTACTCTACACTCCATTTTGATAAAGCTGCACAAGAAAGGTTTTCCAGTAGTAGCTATTGTGTCAGATTTGGGCCCTGGAAATCAAAGCCTATGGAGACAGCTTGGTATGGTATATCTATATATATATATATATATATATATATTGGTATATATAAGAAAATATATGTATAACAGGTATAACAAAAACAACCGATTAATATTTCATTAATATTAACAACACTAATTGTCAAATGTTTAGATCTATGTTTCAGCAATGTTTCTATGTTTGTATTGTGCTCCGTATTTTGTGCTGTCATTCATGTTTCTTTAATTATTATCAGTTATTTATAACCTTTAAATCTTATTTAGCTAAGAATACAAAATTGTTGAATGGCAAGCAAGACGATTCTGATGACTGGTTTAATCTTGACTTTTCTCAAGCCGTCCAAAATATTGACAACAAAGAGAACGAGCATGAAGATTGCAATCTCCAATTTGATTTTGATGACAGCATAGCAGCAGACATAGACGAGTTGACGTAGGATAATACCTGGCTGGTTACGTCATAAAAAAATTAAATTTGTCTAATGAGTTTGCCAAAGAGTCGACATTCACATACGCAGATGGAGGACTCATGAAACCTTCATCGACATTTAAAAACAAAATAAAACAATTAGAATTAATATTTTTACATATTGTTAAAGATACATTTAAAATAACAGAAAATGTAAAACAAACATTGTTAAACGCCGCTGAGCAGGTCGATATCAGTGTAAATATAAAAAAATTTTATTTTAAGATACGTATATTCTTTAGAATCAAGAGCTTAAACAAAAGAATGGCTGTTCAACAACAAAAACAAAGAATAATGTCAAATTCAAAACTAATAAAAATAAAATTATAAACACTACAACTCTTGTCATAACTAAGGAAACTTTTAGCCCCATGCACCGTGCGCGGGTTAATCGACGCACTGTGTAGCCGTTTCACTCACACTCACTATTCAACGCTCTTTCACTCGCACTTATATCAAGGGACTATGATTTTGGCGAGTGGACTACCTTGTATCATGGGCGCAAGACTTGGCAAGCGTTCGGCTCTTGTCGGTGTGAATCAGGGGCCGGCAAAACACACATGCTCATTTTGACGTTGCGTGTGTGTGATTAACAACGGGACCCTCTAGTACGGCCGACCCACGCTGTATCAACGTTCCGTCGACGATTTTGTGACTGTCGTTGACGCTCGCTTATTTCCCTCACAATGGGCTCGACTGACGTATTTTTCAAGGCGATGTCCGCTCAATACGTTAACGGCTCTCCAGGCACGCTAGGTCGACGCAATGCCATGCAGAGAAGCGACATAGCCGACTCTCGTTCGACACGATGCCATGTAGAGAAGCGACATAAGCGATGCATGTGGCGACTTTAGCGACGCTCGTTCGACCCAATGTCATGTATGGGCCCACTTTAGCGACACTCGTTCGACCTAAAGCCATGCATGGAGCGCCATAAGCGACGCTCTTTTGACCCAATCCCATGCATGGAGAGATGCTTCTCTCTTGACGGTAATGCACAATATAAATATTTCACATTACTTACGCTTCATTAAATATTTTTATTAAATTTATTCATTTTATATTAAATATAATCTATCTACTCAGGTGTAAGTGTTTAGATGGTCATGAAGATGTTCAAATTGACGGGTAAATTGGAGGTGTACATCAAACGTTACATAGACGGGGGCGTAGCAACTCGGGCCCGGCCAGTTTATTGTGACTCCGCATTTCTCTCCGCCTTCCGCTTCAAAGAATTTTTTTTGAAATAATTCTTTTTTTGTGCCACAAGGGCCAGGAGCAGCTCCTCCACCACATCGCCGCTAGCTGAGTCCGGAATGGAGTCTGAAATAATATACAGAAATAAGAATAATATTAATAAATTGTTTTAGCATTATTTCTTAAATTTATTACCAAGAAGCGCTCGGTAAAATTTGGGCAAAAAAAATTCGCGGCAATCCCTTTTTAATACCCACCGGGGCCAGTATTGCTTTCATTGCGGTCACCTGCGATACAAAGATACAAAACAAATAAGAACATATATCAATTTCATTCCAGCTGCTTAACTTACATATATTTGCTGTGTATCTGGGACAATCGCTTCCTCCAGCCTCAACAAATGCTCTTCGTTTTGCAGCAGAATTATCTTAGATATTTCCTGGACTGCTTTTTTTCACGTACCAGCTGCCGAATGCACACATTTTGATCCGCAATTTGATCGGCCAGCAGCTTCATTTGGGACGCATGCTTTTTATACTCTGTACCGAAGGTACATAGAGTATATTAAGTTTGTGCAAAAGTATGTAACAGGGAGAAGGAATCGTTTCCGACCCTATAAAGTATATATATTCTTGATCAGCATCAACAGCCGATTCGATATAGCCATGTCCGTCTGTCCGTCTGTCCGTCTGTCCGTCCGTCCGTCTGTCCGTCCGTCCGTCCGTCCGTCCGTCCGTATGAACGAAGAGATCTCAGAGATGGTAAGAGATAGAGGTTTGACATGTATGGGGCATATATTTCTTATACTTGCAGGCAGATCAAGTTTATTTTCAATTTTTGCCACGCCCCCTCCCGCCCCCGCAATTCGTCATATCTCCTACAGTTTTGAAGATAGATCATTCGTACCTTCTAGAGATACCTTGTAAACAAAATTATTTATCGATTTGCTGAAGCAATAATAAAGATCGGATGAACGATACTCAAGTTATGAGCAAAAAACGGCCAGTAAACACCCACCAACCCCCACCCATCACCACAGCATTCTATTGAACGGCAATCTTAGTGAGAGAGAGAGAAAGAGAGAGAGAGAGTGAAACTTAGAGATGAGCGAGTATAACTCGTGAGCAAATGCGAGCTGCGACGTTAAGGGTACAGAGTATGTTATAGTCGGGCTTGACCGACTTTCTTTCTTGTTTTTTTTTGACTTTTTACCAATTCTGGAAAGATGGACAATATGTTAATAATGTAAAGAATGTGTAAATAATATTAATAGTTACCAGTCAGGGTATCAATTTGCAGCTTCATTTGGGCCTCATGCTGGGTTTGCTGACTTTTTACCAATTCTGGATAAATACACAGTTAATAATAATAATACAGAATGCTTAAATAAGGTTTTTAATTACCAGTCAGGATATCAATTTGTTTTTCCAAATGACGCTCACTAGTTGTGGATTTGGAGTTGTTGCGAGGAATATTTTCTTCTGTAGAAATTAATAGAAAAAAATGTTAAAGTATATAAATAGATAATTGAATGGTTTTCGATTTACTTACGCAGTGGAGTAGGAGCAAAACGTTTAATTTTCGAACTCGACATTTTTTTCCTTTTGATTTTATTGTTGAAAATTACATTTTATATGAAGGCGGATAATTATTTGTTATAAAGGCAAAATAGTTGGTTAATCAAAATTCATAGCAGTGAAGTAACGGAATTAGCAACAATCCCCCCTTGTGTGGTAATCCGACAGCCTTAGACTCAAAAGCTAAGAATTTAAATGATTCAACTTCACCTAATGTATCCGTATTTACAAAATAAATCCCTAAACTTACGGAAATTATTGGGTCGCCAAAGAAGGGACTAATATTCTTGAATTTCCGACCAATTATGAGGGCAGTTTCAGAATTATCTGAAAAGGACTTAATGCAGATAGGGATAATTTTCTTAATGTAACAGTAATTGTTAGGGCAATCCGAAGACAAAACTAGTTCTCTAAACATACATTTATTTCCCTTTATTAGGGGAAATTCACGTATAGTCGGGGCTTTAGTGGTTTCCTGAACAATATTTCTATGTATTTGCTCTAGAATTTTAGTTGGCTTTCGGACGGAATTTTTAAGGACTTGCAAATAATTTTCGAATGCGTATGAGGAACCAGCAATCGGATCCCCGATCTGTTGAACAGTTTCCCTTACATTCAAAAGACTATGTACATTATATGAAACACTGTCATCGCCGAAAATCTTTGGAAAATTCTCAACAAATAGATTCAACATTTGTTGCGAAGTTTCCAAGTTCGCATCGCGCTGCTGTGGATTACAAAGTAATCTGTAAGCACAGTGTAAAAACAAAAATACATAGTACTGGTCATCAACTTCTTCTTGCAAAGCGACAATGCCAGTATACATATAATAAAAATTGGCGGAACTCAGTCGCCTTCCAATGTCGCAGTTCATTTAATGCTCGCGGTTTGCGTACAAACTCCTTCGGAACATGGCTGCGCATGGATATTAATTTACGTGAGACATTATTTTTTTATAAGATCATGATACCTAGTTCAACTAAGTGCATGCAGTCTAAGGGTATCTGGGTTACCATACAAAGACTAATTTTTCCTAAGGCGCACTTTTGCGCTAAATATTCTTCAGTGTGATGACCAGGGAATGTTCTATTTGTGAAATCGGCGTCACTCAATAAAATCCCCGACTCTGTGCTGTACATTAAGGTCGAATAGATTTTCTTGACTACCTGTGTACATTTCGCACACCCATGTCGAGACGTATGCCGAGGAGTACCACTTGTAAATGCTCTAGCAGGCGCATCACACACAATAGCCCGAAGTTGTAAAAAAACATTTTTTCCGTTCACTACTATACCGCTACTTACAACTTCGGACAACTCTGAGCAAAAGTCGCCAAGAAACTCATTACAATTTCCCGGCTGACTTTTTCTTAAGAAAACACCGACCGAAAAAATTGGCACATTTTCAACATTATTTAACCGGATTAAAATTGGCCACAGTTGTGCCCTAGAGCTATTGAATAATAGTAGTCCATCAATATTGACATCTATGTTTAAGCTGCTTGGCAATTTTATTCCTGCGCTCAATTTAATTAATTGATTTTTTAACCCCACATTTAAATATGAACCACCACTTATGTTGGATATTTTCGGTTTCGACTTACAGTCAAACTTGTAAAAAGCGCCCACATCCAAATTTTCACCCTTTAATATTTTAATCAGGTCAATGGTGCAATCGCATCTCGGCTTATATTTTAAAAACCAATTGCGCAACTTCTCTGTCAAACTATCTTTCTCCTCATCACAAGTAATGTCCGGTAAGTCCAAGTTCACGTCGTCTTGCATTTCATGCGGACGCTCATCGTGCGAAGCCAATTCGAGCGCACGCACTTCTTGAACCCCGGGGTGCTCCTCTTCATTTCCACTGCACAATAACTGTTGCAGACGCTCCCTCTCAAATACTTTCAAGCGCCGCATTTGCCTTTCTCCAACCATTATATTTTCACTAAGACCCATTTTCCGACCGATCGGTCCTATGGCAGCTATATGTTATAGTCATAAGACTTTGACCAAAATTTGCAAATCTGTTTGAAAACATATAATATTAATAATGGTCGAGTTTAAGGCCGCTAACATTGAAAACAAAAAAGTTTTTCTCACTAAGACCCATTTTTTGACCGATGGTTCCTATGGCAGCTATAGTCAGCCGATCCGGTCGGTTCCGACATATTAGCAGCGTGCAGTAAAAAGAAGACTCTGTGCAAAATTTTAGCTCGATAGCCTTAAAACTGAGAGACTAGTTTGCGTAGAAACAGACGGACAGACAGACGGACAGACAGACGGACAGACAGACAGACGGACGGAAAAAGCTCAATCGACTCAGCTCGTCGCCCTGATCAAGAATATATATAGTTTATGGGGTCGGAAATGAATATTTCTATGCGTTGCAAACTTCTGGGCAAAATTATAATACCCTTTGGCAAGGGTATAATGACAAAAGCATAACAACTGTGAGGAATGCTTATTCCTCACAGACAGAAGGGCATGAAGCGAAAGGGGAAATGTAGACTTCGAAAGGGGAAGTGCGACGAATTCGCTGCATAAAGGGGAAACAAGGCGGATTCAGGGGAAAGGGGAAATGAATGGGAATCCAGGGGAATAGCAGCACGACAGACGGCGGATGCGCAGCAAGTAGACGGAAGGATCCGTTAAGTTTGGAGCAGAGGCTAGTTGTCACAGTCGCTCCAATTGGCTGAGGGGGCGATATCGCTGGCAATTCAAAAGAGCGCTGTTGCTAGGCAGAGGAAAGTTCCGTATGGAAGATCTGGGAGTCTCGAATGTTCTAGAAGGAGACAAGGAGACACCGGGAGACAGCCCGGGAGGGCTATATAATGGGTCGCTGACGGCATAGAAGGAAGTCAATGTGAATCGGGATCTAAGCGAGTGCGGAACGAATCATAAAAGTATAAGTGCGGCGAAACGGAGTATTCCAGAATACTACAGACGGGAAATCGAGTGCGGAATCCTTGAAAAGGATACGGAACAGTCCTCGTGGAAGGACTTGAACCAGATACAGGATATCCTAGCGGAAGGATATCGAGAAAGGTAGCTGTGCGCACGTAAAGCCTGTGTGTCGAACGCTGATTCGACGTTATAGGCGGCCATACTAGCCAGCGCATCCTTTGAGTCCTTGTAGGACGATAGTAGGGCAGTACGTGGGAGTTGTGCGGAATAGAAGAACCTGCGAGTCAAGCGATTGCTTGGACGGGCAACGAAACCCTGCGAACACGGCGGTGAGCCGGATAGGAGGCGTACCTTGCGATTTGGCAAGGATACCTCAGATAGGTTTATGCGCATGTACCATAGTTATAAGTGAAACATCAGAGTGAACAATAAAGTGAACCACGTCGCTGGTGAATAATAGAATAAAGAGTTCCTTGTGTTGTCATTGCAAGTCCAATATAAATTTGTTGGAACGATCCTCGACTACCCTGAGCATAGCCTGCATTGGTTTTCGGGTCAAAAAGGACTCGTTACACAACCGATTAGAGCACGCACTTGTTTTGTTTGCACTTGCACCCATGATACAACTATATAAGGTATGGCGGTCAGAGCAGAAAATGACTTGAACGTTTTTTCTCAGAGCGCCAGAGAGCGGGAGAGAGCGCAAGAGCAAGCGCAAACGTCAAACACACAGAAATTGTACTATGTGTGCGTAGAAGAAGAAAATCAAAGCATGCTTTAACTGCAGTTACAGATTTACATACATATAAATGCATAAATATTATATTATTAACAACAATTTGACAAGTGCACGCAAATTCGCAATGCAGCGACAACAAAACAACAAAAAATGACACGAGTGGACAACAACCTTCAGTTTAAAGTGACATAAGCCATAGAAGAACTAACATAGAAGCACTTTTCACTCAGATATTTGTCAGCTGTTCGCTGTCATTTTGGCTCTTTGAGTTATTTTTTGACTCTCTCGCACTTTTTTATAAACTATGTCCGTCTCCCTCTAACCACCGTAGTTTTTCTAAGTCGACAGTAATTTTGAGTAACAGATTTTGTTGTCTCTATGAAGTATCTACTTGTCACAATGGAGTTAACATCACTCAAAAAAGAGAGGCGTTTCAAAGTGTGCTTCTATGTTAGTTCTTCTATGCATAAGCACACTGAACTAAAATGACCCGAGCTGAGAGAGCACTGAGGGAGCGCTATACCTACTATAATTGTATCATGCTTCATAGAAAAACTAACATAGAAGCACACTTTGAAACGCCTCTCTTTTTTGAGTGATGTTAACTCCATTGTGACAAGGAGATACTTCAATAGTGACAACAAAATCTGTTACTCAAAATTATTGTCGACATAGGAAAAAACGGTGGTTAGAGGGAGATGCACATAGTCAAAAAAATAACTCAGAGAGTCAAAAAATAACTCAAAGAGCCAAAATGACAGCGAACAGCTGACAAATGTCTGAGTGAAAAGTTGTCGACGCAGCAAAGTGTGCTTCTATGTTAGTTTTTCTATGCATGCTTGCACCCTTTGAACTTGACACGTGTCACACACTTTCATTGCGCGACATTTGTATACCCTTCCCAAAATTGAAAATATATTACAGGAATATATTTTTTCTTTACGAATTTTCTTCACCAAACTAAAGAATATAAATTTATTTTGGTCATTCATTATAAGTTTTAATAAATAGCGCGCATTGTAATGCATTCCACTGGGATGCTGTGAATATTTTGCGGAAAGGGTGCTCGAGGATTGATATACCTTTTATCAAATCCTTTCCTATTCGCCTTCTCTCTCTCTCTCTCTCTCTCTCTCTCTCTCTCTCTCTCTCTCTCTCTCTCTGTGTTTACCGTTCGGCCCATGTTACAATTTGACAGGCGGCACGACGCATCACCGTACGAAGAGCAACGCTGGGTTGACGAAAATAGAGTGACTGACCCCAGCCGTACTAGAGAGCATAAACAAATTTTATTGGTACATGTTAATTGAAACAGTTGGAATATTAGAAACTATTTTATTTTTCATTTTGTATTTATCACCATTGTACTAACATAGGGATTTTCAATTAAAGTAATAAATATGAAAATTAGAAAATTATTATTTTATTATAATGTATGTCTTGCACCTTGCAATGTTTTTAATTCGAGGGCGGTTAAATAAGTTATCGGCCTGGCAAGAAAGGTGACCCAAAAAGGGCGTGTGGTGGTGCACATGATTCCGGGACTCCAGTTTGTCTGTGCCCTGAAAATAAAGTCGCCTTCTCACAATTCGCTCACCGCAAAACAATTATTTTTCGGCTAACCAGAGGATACTTGGCTTTTCATTAAAGAAGGAAGTTTGTGAGCTGCTTTTCTAGCTTAAAAGAAACAAGAAAGAACGTCGGTCAAGCCCGACTATAACATACTCTGTACCCTTAACGTCGCAGCTCGCATTTGCTCACGAGTTATACGCGCTCATCTTTAATTTTCACTCTCTCTCTCTCTCTCTCTCTTACTAAGATTGCCGTTCAATAGAATGCTGTGGTGATGGGTGGTGTTTACTGGCCGTTTTTTGCTCATAACTTGAGTATCGTTCATCCGATCTTTATCATTCCTTCAGCAAATCGATAAATAATTTTGTTTACAAGGTATCTCTAGAAGGTACGAACGATCTATCTTCAAAACTGTAGGAGGAATGACGTTTTTTCCAAATTGGGGGGGCGGGAGGGGGCGTGGCAAAAATTGAAAATAGACTTGATCTGCCTGCAAGTATAAGAAATATATGCCCCATACATGTCAAACGTCTATCTCTTACCATCTCTGAGATCTCTTCGTTCATACGGACGGACAGACAGACAGACAGACAGACAGACGGACAGACGGACATGGCTATATCGAATCGGCTGTTGATGCTGATCAAGAATATTTATACTTTATAGGGTAGGAAACGATTCCTTCTCCCTGCTACATACTTTTGCACAAACTTAATATACTCTATGTACCTTCGGTACAGAGTATAAAAATTTTTTTAAATTGTGCATGCACAAGCTTAAAAATGTGTTTTTTAAGGAATCCATCCTCCAAAAATTTAAAAAGTGGCTAATCGTGGAAAATTGAAATCTACGGACTAGATGAAGAATCCTGACGATTTAACCATTGCCAGTTTCTGCGAATGATCTGAATAAGCATCTGGTACGCTAACGATTACATTAATACGCTAAAAACTATTTTGGTTCTAATAATAAAAACAATGCATTTAGAAAACATAATTTAAAAAAAAAAATGATCAAGACCAGCTCAAAGAAATAAATTTCAAAAGAAAAACTATAAATTAAAAATCAAAACCCCACTACATTAGAAAGAGGACACTTCAGTCACGAGATTGAAATTACAATCCTGTCGTGTTAAAGTAATGTTTTTAAATATTTTTTATTACCCATCAGTTTCTGCTTTTGCTTCTGTATTTTCAACCGCTGATTGAGGTGCCTAATTCGAAACATAGTACGCATTTAAAAAAAAATTTCTTAATTTTTCTTTCCAAATTTATGCTTCCAGCTCTCTGAATCATTTGGTTTATTAGAAATGGGTTACTTGAAATATTGTTATTATGAATCAAAAATACTTTCTAAAATTTTAATATTTTGCGTAAGACTTACGGTCGGCTTTTTCAAACCACTCGCTCCTACCTGATCAATGTAATTAAACGGCACATGTTCCTTCTCCTCATCAGGCAAATTAAATTTTCTCACAATATAGCCTGCGATATATGTATGTTATGGCATTATCGGTCAGTTGGTTTCGCTCCTCCACTGTCTCTGTGGCTAATGCCACCGGTGCATCTGTGGGTAATGCGACCGGTGCATCTGTGGGTAATGCCACCGGTACCTCTGTGGGTAATGCCAACTGATCCTCTGAGGCCAATGCCATCGATGAAGGATCGAGGTTTATGTCTAGCCACTGCGTGTCATCCACCTGCACATTTCCCGTGGAATCCAGTATTTCGGTGTTCTTCGCTAAATTTTGTATCCAAAGTAAATTTTTATAAATAACATGAGAAAATAAAAAAGACATATAACATGAACTAGCAGGTAACACTTACATGGACAACACAAACATTTCTAAGACACCGATCCAGTTCCCAAATTACTAACATTTTTCAATTACTACTACCAAAGAGGACAAAATAACAAGAGATGAATTCGACATCAGACCAATGTCGCGACCCACCCGACCAAAAGTTCGCGCGCGAATTCGAAACTCAAAGCGAATGAAAAACGAACAAAACCTTCGTTTACGAATTCGCCAGACATTCGTTTATGATACTTGTGTGTTTGTGGCAGGCAAACATTCGTACGAGAAAGTTGACGCGAAAGTTGTACGAGTTTCATTTTCACTCGTTCCTAAAAATAATTTTTTTAATAAAACTTGAAATTATTGTAAATTTTTTTTAAATATTTATTTAAATTTATCGCCTTGTCTCCCATTGCAGCTGCTTCCACGTGTTTTATTTTCTTAACGAAAAATGCTTTGCATATAAAAAGCAGTTGCTTCCTTTTGTTTGGCATTATTTCAACACTAAGACAATTAACAAAAACGCAATAAAACAATTAAGACAATATAATCATGAAGCTTTAAACTACATAAAACAATAAATTAAATCAAGCAATGATTATCGATTAATTGATTGACGCTCGGCAGTTTTCTAAGCCAAATTAGAATGACGCCGGCCTAAGTATAAAGGCTTCAAATACATACTGAAAATGCAAAGTCAAAGTCCAGCAACCGACGCACAGTGGGCGATTTGGCTGATCTAGCGTAAGGAAAACAAAATTTTCAACTTTTAAAATCTGCCAAAATTTGATTTGCCGCCGATACAAAAACGTTCATGTAGCATATCGATAACATCAAGACCGATAAAGATGGCACCATTGATCAGCTGTGAGCTTTCGAACACAACATATGGAGACACAAATTTTTTTATTAGTTCCCGCGATTTTTACACATATTTAGATTGTTGTGAAAAATTTTTGATTTGATCATTACGGTTCTGGTTTTTTGGGTTTTCACAAACTAAAGGTATGTATTAAAAGAAAATAAATGTTTCGTGACGTATACTTGTCTGAAACTATGGTTCGTCCCCTATTCAAATTGTCCAACATTAGCTGCCCTGTGCTGCCCATTCTGACAATGTTGCTTTTTTTAGGAATCATGTCATGCTGCAAGCACGCACTTTTTATACTCTGTACCGAAGGTACATAGAGTATATTAAGTTTGTGCAAAAGTAAGTAACAGGGAGAAGGAATCGTTTCCGACCCTATAAAGTATATATATTCTTGATCAGCATCAACAGATGATTCGATATAGCCATGTCCGTCTGTCCGTCTGTCTGTCCGTCTAAGATCTCAGAGATGGTAAAAGATAGACGTTTGACATGTATGGGGCATATATTTCTTATACTTGCAGGCAGATCAAGTTTATTTTCAAGTTTTGCCACGCCCCCTCCCGCCCCCGCAATTTGGAGAAAACGTCATAGCTCCTACAGCTTTGATAGATAGATCGTTCGTTCCTTCTTGAGATACCTTGTAAACAAAATTATTTATCGATTTGCTGAAGGAATGATAAAGATCGGATGAACGATACTCAAGTTATGGGCAAAAAACGGCCAGTTAACACCACCCACCCCCCCACCAACAACCACAGCAACACACCCTAACCGTTCAACACAGGCAATCTTAGTGCGAGAGAGAAGAGAGAGAGAGAGAAACTTAGAGAGCGCACCGCGTTGTGCGCGGGGTGTTAACTGGCCGTTTGACTCCTGAGCAAATGCGAGTGCAAGGGTACAGAGTATGTTATAGTCGGGCTTGACCGACTTTCTTTCTTGTTTTAGTATGGCAAGGAGAAAGAGACGCTTCAAAAAAATTTCCAGCACTGGTCGAGTTCATATTTTCTAATGTTATTGAAAAATCGAACTGTACTGAGCAGGACTACGATTCTGTTATTAAGAGGCTCAAAATTTTATGCAAAAGACTGTCTGAGAAGTGGAGAAAGTGTCATAGGGATAAGAAGCGATTTGAGCACAACAACGGAGCTTGGCTGAACGAACACTTGGTTCTTCTACAACAAAACAGTACATTGGGTTCAGGACGAAAAGAAAAGGACATTGCTGATTGCCACCCGAAACATCAATGCACCAAAGTTTCGCATCTCGTCAAAGACAACAGCTGCAATGAGCTTATGAGAGCAACACGTATTAGTCTATACAAATGTGGAAAACGCAGTGAAGCGGATATAGTCTCAATTTTCGGCACAGATACCGACGCATCTAAACAAATAAAAAGAAGCTTAGATATAGACCAACAGCTTCCTATAAAATATACTCCAGAGGAAGCTTTAGCGCTCTACATTGATGGCAATTACACCAAAAACTCATATAAGCTTTTGCAAGCAGGCACAAAAGAGCGAAAAGCTAATATTTTTCCAACATATGATGTTTTGCGATCTGCCAAGAGGATGTGTTATCCGAATTCCATTCGAACGGAAGAATGTTGGACAGAAGTCCCGTTGCAAGAAATGCTGGACCACACAATATATAGAATTGTTGAAGCACATCCTGATGTATTTAGCCCAATCTCAGTTGATGACGAAAAATGTAGTTTGAGACTCTTTTCTAAATGGGCCAAAATATCGACAAAGCTTCACCAACGCAGAACTTAAAATGGCAGATGAGCACTTGCTTTTCATTTGTATTGTGCCGCTACAATTGCAATTGGGAAGCTGCATACTTTGGAAAAATCCTCGCCCATCATCGACTCGGTATTGTAGACCTCTTAAAATAATGTTTTGCCAAAGAGACTGCAGATTTGGTAAGAGCCGAAATTGAGAATATTAAGTCTTAAATACAGAAAATTATGCCCACACGACTAAGCAAATTTCAAGTTGAACACAAATTGCTACTTACAATGATCGATGGAAAAGTGTTTAGCGTGATTGTGGAAACATCATCGCAAACTTGTGGCATTTGTAAGGCCACGCCCAAAATGATGAACGATTTACATAACATTAAAAACTTTCCAAGAAACGATGACTTACTAGAATTCGGACTGTCGACCTTGCATTGTTGGATTCGTTGTTTTGAATGTATGTTACACATAGGTTATCGGCTACCGATTAAAAAGTGGCAGGCCCGTGGTTCAGATAAGAGCATAGTCGATCAACGAAAGGCAGCCATTCAAGATAGATTCAAGGTCGAAATGGCAATATTGATAGACATTCCAATGCAAGGTTTTGGCAACACTAATAGTGGTAATACGGCTCGAGGGTTTTTTGAAAATTCTCAATTGTCTGCACATATAACCGGAGTAAGCCAAGATCTAATACAACGAATTGGTATCATTTTGCGCAGTATTTTCTCCGGATATTCAATAAATTCCGACAGATTTCGCCAATAACCATACGAGAATATCCATGGTTTTACATGCCTTGCTCAGTAGATAAAATATTGATTCATGGAGCCGATATTATAGAAAGTGTTCCACTTCCGATTGGCATGATGTCGGAAGAAGCCTTGGAAGCTAGCAACAAAAATTTACGGAAATTTCGGCTTGAACATACTCGCAAAAATTCGCCCTTAAATACGATGGAGGATCTGATGAAATCTCTATTAGTTTCTTCGGATCCAGTTATATCAAGCTTGAGCAAGAGTACACTAAATAACTCTGGCAAAGCATTTTTGCTTGACAGAGAGGCCCAAAATCTCTTATTGGATTATCCGGAAACTGAAGAAACCGAAGAATCCGGTTCGGACTCGGAGAACTGACTTGAAAAACTTTTTTCTTCAATAAAATATTTTTGTTCAACAAAAGCAAACCAAATCAAACAAAAAAATCAATGAAAAAAATTTATAAAAAAAAATATTTAAAAAAATATGTTTAAAATTAAAGTTGCTCAAAGTTGTTCCTTTAAGGGTTAACATTAAATAAAAATTAACAACTTTGTTAAATTTTCCTTACTTTTTAAGTAATAAATTTCCTTACGCTAAATTAGCGAAATCGCCCACTGTGCGACGGCGACGCAGCGTCATTTTCTATATGCTGCAGAGAGAAGCATAATAAAAGGGAACTCACAAAGAGTTTCGCTAAAACTAAACAAAATACGAATAATGTTCTTCGCGAAACTTTCGCTTGAAGCGAACCTTCGCTTGTGTGTCGAGTGGGTCGTTCAGTGGCTACTCACATACACATGCCAAGCCAAAATGTG
Organism: Lordiphosa magnipectinata; assembly: GCA_037044535.1. Classification (NCBI taxonomy): domain Eukaryota; kingdom Metazoa; phylum Arthropoda; class Insecta; order Diptera; family Drosophilidae; genus Lordiphosa; species Lordiphosa magnipectinata. Next base: position 7,112 of record JBAMBO010000093.1, on the reverse strand, counting down.
ATTTTGCTTTTTTTCGTCCGCTGCTTCAGCCGGAAACCTGAAAATCGTCAACACCGCAAATTTGCCATGCATTTGCTGCATTAGCGATTCAGCCGTCGACACGACAAGTCCTCTGTGCGAATCTGATGCGATTTAAAATAATAAATTTTAAAAATGCCAAGTATGAAGTGCGTGGCTCCAGGCTGTCTTGGAGGTGCCAAAAGTTTTCGGATTCCTGAAAACAAGGCGGGAGAATGGTGTAAAAATTTGCGAATTGACGTGGAAAGAGTCAATGCCCAATCGCGAATCTGTGAGCGCCATTTCACAGATGTATGCCACTCTGCAGGTGGGCGTTGGCTCCGTACGGGATCGATCCCAACTATTAGTTTGGGTCATGCTGGACAGCCTGTACACCAGCCGTGTTTTGCATCATGGCAAAGAATGTGCTGTGTGGTTGGGTGCTCATGCACATCCACTCCATCTATTTTGCATGGCTTTCCCACTGATCCTCGGAAACGCGATCAGTGGAAAATAAACTGCAATATCAAATCGTCCCTACAGAGCAACGTTTTTGTTTTTAATGAAAACGTCCTTAAACTCGGCCATTATTAATATTATATGCTATGCTAACAATTGGCCTTGAACTCTTCCCAGAACTCCCTTTTCTCACCTCGAACTTCATTAAAATAACGTTTGGCATTGAACCAATTTTTCAATTTTTTTAGCGTGTGAATTTACCAATTTACGAATTTCTATACAAACAGTCTTGGCACATACTACATACTTACATAAACATATACTAGATATACACACTGAACGAAATGACAGGGCGCGATATACATGCCCTCCCTTTCGCTCTGATGTCTTTTCTCTATGGCATTTGTAGCCAAAACAAAACAGCACGCAGCTGATTGTCTTTGCGGACTCTTTTTTTCAGTTAACTTAACAGTGAGAGCGAATTCATCTCTGGTTATTTTGTTCTCTAGAGATGGTGAATAACGGAACTTTCAATCCGGCTTTATTCAAAATTTTGAATAAGCTATCGCTAGCGTTTCGCCTAATCTTGAAGTGCACCATCCAGTCTTTCACAGCATTAATTAAATCGAAAGACTAAGTGGCTTCGATCACGCTTTCTTCAATTTCTGGGGTGTCATCAAAGAGAGATGCACTGGGTAAATCTGCTTCAACTTCTGCCATTGGATTCCCTTGGCTATTCGCACTTCCACCTTTTCTTACTTCTTGCTTGTTGTGCGTCATTTTTATGATTTTACTCAATTAATACGTTAAGCCCGAGCCAAAACACTTTACTTTTTATTAATAAAATTTATAACAAAAATATTAATTTTGCAACGCAGCAACGACCGAAAGAACAAACTGAACGTGTAAAGCAAACGCAACAATTAGCGATCTGACAATTCCTTTTGACACTTGACTTCGTCGCGACGGCGCACAGTGGGAAATTTCGTACATTTAGGTGGAATAAATTCAAATTATAAATTTTTGACATATAATAAAACAAAGACATATATTTTGACTTTAATTTTTAATTCCAAATTTTATTTTTATTCAAAAAATTTAATTTAATAAATATTTTTATTTAGTTTTTAATTTTTTAGTACCACTAGAAGGTTTTTTGGTGTAGTTTGTAGTGCTGAACTCGACAGTCAATTTCACATACACGCACACATAAATTAAAAAAAAAATCACAACAGCAGTCACAAGTTCTAGTCCACGAAACATTAAAAAGTGATATATTTTCCATTACATAATTCTGTTTAACTAAAACACATATTAAACGAACTCACAAAAACTTTTTAACATACATACATACCTCTTAACTTTAATTGAAAACAAAAATTATATCAGCTTTAATTTTTATTGTTTGTTTTATGCCTTCTCCGCTGCTTACTAAGAGGCTAAAAAATATTATATAATATTTTAGCACACGAGATTTCTCAATCGGCATTTTTGGCACTCCTTGCTGATCGTATATTTATCGATAGCACATAAAAGCTTTAACTACCATTTGACTGAGGGATGTAGTGACTATTTATTTTTTTTTAAAAATTCGCACCATTTCAAATATCAAATTTGAATGAACTCCAGTTAAATTTACCAAAACTCCCACTGTGCGGCGCGTGCCGTAGAAAGCAGAATAAAAAGAACAAAATAAAGAAGAAAAAATGCAAACAGGCGGCGCAAGTGTTGTGAAATAACTGCTTTCGTGGAGCAGTATTTACAAGGAGAGTTGAGCGCTTCAATTGAGCGCTTTTGTAGTGCTCGCAGTGGAGTGCTTCGAAAAAATTTGTTGGGAGTGTATGCAAGTTTGATGCGTTTATTTGGAGAAGCCGTTCTCTGGTCCTGAGGAGCGATGATGAGGTCATGGTTCATGGAATGTTCAAGTGTGCGCTCACACCATTCCATTTGGCTGTCAGAGTCGTTGGTAAGATCCAAGTCCGAGTCTGAACGGTCAATTAGATTTTCGAGTCTAGCACGGTAGATATCCTGTTAAAAAATCATTTATTTATATTCAAATTTTTCTATAATTTCACTTACAGGTGTATATAGCCAGCGTCGGCTCTCAGGCATAGTGACCCAGTGGCGTGCCGCCTTATGCACTAGTTCATGTCCACTATAGCCAAGGGCGAGCCGATAATCTCTGAGAAAATTAATATAAGTATTTTCCATCATAGCCCCCAAAGACTTGGTAGTTTTAATCTGAAGCATGGAGCGCATGGGTTTATTAAGCGTCGGTCAACTATGACCAATTTGCTTGAATTTACTTCATTGGTTAATGATGGGTTCCTTATGAAAAAGCAAACTGATGTCATTTACACCGACTTTAGTAAGGCTTTTGACTCTGTAAACCATGATCTTCTCCTCTATAAGCTCGATCGGTTAGGATTTCCCGCCTCTTTTCTGCTCTGGATTTCGTCCTATTTAAAAAATAGAACGCAGAAAGTTATATTACGTTCAGACACTTCAAAGCCCATCTCTGTAACGTCCGGTGTACCGCAAGGTAGTCACCTTGGTCCTTTGTTTTTTTATACCCTTGCAAAGGGTATTATAATTTTGCCCAGAAGTTTGCAACGCATAGAAATATTCATTTCCGACCCCATAAACTATATATATTCTTGATCAGGGCGACGTGCAGAGTCGATTGAGCTTTGTCCGTCCCTCTGTCTGTCTGTCCGTCTGTCTGTCCGTCTGTCTGTCTGTCCGTCTGTCTGTCCGTCTGTCTGTCCGTCTGTCTGTCTGTCTGTCCGTCTGTTTCTACGCAAACTAGTCTCTCAGTTTTAAAGCTATCGAGCTGAAATTTTGCACAGAATCTCCTTTTTATTGCAGGCTGCTAATATGTCGGAACCGACCGGATCGGATGTCTATATCTTATAGCTGCCATAGGAACCATCGGTCAAAAAATGGGTCTTAGTGAGAAAAACTTTTTTGTTTTCAATGTTAGCGTCATAAAACTCGGCCATAATAATTATTATATGCTTTTAAACAGATTTGCAAATTTTGGTTCGGATGACTATAACATATAGCGGCCATAGGACCGATCGGTCGGAAAATCGGTCTTAGTGAGAAAAAACTTTTCTGTTTTAAATTTTATCTTTCTTAAACTCCGCGATTGTTAATTTGACATGCTTTCAAAAAGATTCGCGAAATTTGGATGTTTATCTGTCGAAAAATGGCTTTTAGTTAAAAATTTTTTGATTTTTATTGAAGCGTTCATAAACTGTGACGTTTGCATTTGCTAGGGTATAAAAACTTCGGCACAGACGAAGTTAGCTTGGCTTTCTCGGTGTTAGTTTTTTTTCACTTCAACTGCTTCTAGCAAGCGTCACACAAAGAATGCTGGCAAGCCGAAAAGCGGTCAATGCTGCATGCAAAAAGGAGATCGAACCACGATGTGTGAAGCAAAGAGAGCGAATTTGCCTTTGCTCTCAGGTTTTTCGCTCTCTCACTCTCTCAATTGGTTGTTAAGTACGATCCGTACATAAAACAATCCTTTTCGGAATGATAAATGCCCACTCGTTTACTCTTTTTATTAATGACATACCCACAATACTATCTTATTCTCGGATACTTATGTATGCCGATGACGTTCAACTTATTGTATCTTTCAATGACCCGACACATTCCATTAGATTGCAAGATGATTTAAACTCCGTGCAGTCTTGGTGTTTGGTTAATCATTTATACCTTAATTGCTCCAAGTGCATGTTTATGACTTTCCATCGTTGCAAACCTTCGCTGGCTTTTTATACGATTGGCAATGAACCCCTGCAACGAATATCTACAGTCGTTGATCTTGGAATTCCTTTTGACCCCAAATTGAGTTTTAATCCTCATATCTCCTCTATTGTTAATAGGGTGAATGGTGTACATGGATTCATTAAACGTTGGTCGAAGGAATTTAATGAGCCATATACCACAAAGCTCCTGTACACTGCTCTAGTCCGTCCTGTACTTGAATACTGCTCGTCCGTCTGGTGTCCGCAATATAAAAAGCATATCGATCGTATTGAGTGAGTACAAAAGCAATTCTTCCTTTTTGCTCTTCGTGGACTAAATTGGGACCCTAACCTTCGTCTGCCATCGTACTCCAGCAGACTCTAGCTTATTAACCTTCCTTCGTTAGCTAATCGTAGAACAGTCTTAGGCGATTCTTTTCTTCATAAAATAATCATTAGTGATGTAGATTCTACCGAACTCTTAGGTCGCCTTAACTTTTCCGTTCCTTCTAGGCCAACTAGAAACTATTTATCTTTAATCTTGCCCAGATGCACAACTGATTATGCCCAGCACAATCGTTTTCGGGTCTCATATCAAAATTACAATGATCTATATCACCTGCTCTCAACAGATCTCTCTCTCTTCTCTCTAAAAACCGTCTCTTTATAATTATCTCCTAGAAAATCTCTGACTACTCCCAGCTGTGAGTAGGGGCATAGCTTGCCGGACTGGCTAAAAAATCCTCCCCCACCGGGTCAGAGATTTTCCGGATATTTAGTTTTAAGTTTTACGTATAAATTTTTTTTTTTTTAAAGTTTTATTTTAATTTATTATATAATCTTATTTTTCTCCTTTCTTGTTACATAACTATAGGCTTTGGTTTTTTTTTTCTCTCTCTCACTCTTCTCTGTCTCTAAATTATTAAAGTTTTTGTTAGATCTAATAACCCTTTAGTTCTAAAGGCACTACCGCCCTAGTTTCGCTAGCGAAAAGCTAGCGAATTCGGCGCTAGTTATTCGCTAGTGTCCAAGTTATCCAGGCTGTAGTCAGTACTAACCCGCTGACATGCTTTTAAGCAAATCGAAGACAGCAAATGCGTTTCGGTTTCAACTTCTTTCAGCGAGTGACCCGACAAAAAGAATAGGAAAAAACATGTTTTTCCGGAATGTGGACTATAAAATACCCTTTGATACAAATGTTAATACATTTTTATTCATAAATTGGTTCAATACTTTATTGTATGATATGAGTTAAATGTTACGAAGAATATAGCATAGCATGCTTTTTGCAACAATTGTTTTAAATATTAAAGAGATTCATAAAACATTTTTCATAGAAAAGTATTTTTTCTTTTATATTTTTAAGCTATGGCACACTTGGTTGTTAAGACTATCCAGTTCGCCCTTATAAAAAAGTCAAAACAGTGTACAGAATGCACAACCGTAATACTCCATGATACCCTGCCATATTTTTGAGCATCGAAAGTGTAAAGTATAAGCGCGGCGCGACAAGTTAAAAGAAGGCAAAAATTACAATAACAAAGTGCATTGCTATCCCGTTTTTTCGGGTGTCGTCTTTGCAATGTGTTCTTACTAATTATACTCTGTACCGAAGGTACATAGAGTATATTAAGTTTGTGCAAAAGTATGTAACAGGGAGAAGGAATCATTTCCGACCCTATAAAGTATATATATTCTTGATCAGCATCAACAGCCGAGTCGATATAGCCATGTCCGTCCGTCCGTCCGTCCGTCCGTCCGTCCGTCCGTCCGTATGAACGAAGAGATCTCAGAGATGGTAAAAGATAAAGGTTTGACATGTATGGGGCATATATTTCTTATACTTGCAGGCAGATCAAGTTTATTTTCAATTTTTGCCACGCCCCCTCCCGCCCCCGCAATTTGGAAAAAACGTCATATCTCCTACAGTTTTGAAGTTACCTTCTAGAGATACCTTGTAAATAAAATTATTTATCGATTTGCTGAAGGAATGATAAAGATCGGATGAACGATACTCAAGTTATGAGCAAAAAACGGCCAATAAACACCCAGCACCACCCCACCCACCACCGCAGCATTCTATTGAACGTCAATCTTAGTGAGAGAGAGAGAGAGAGAGAGAGAGAGAGAGAGAGAGAGAGAGAGTGAAACTTAGAGATGAGCGCGTATAACTCGTGAGCAAATGCGAGCTGAGACGTTAAGGGTACAGAGTATGTTAAAGTCGGGCTTGACCGACTTTCTTTCTTGTTTTTCTTAGGCGTCAGAAGTTATTTCATTTTGTGACGCCTCACTGATTGCGTGTGTTTGAAAATAAAAAATTTAATATTCAAGTTTAAGAGTGCAAAATATCATACATCTAAAAATAATAACAGGTAACAATATTAAAAACAAAAAATGATCAGCGATAGGCATTTGAGACGCTTGAAGGAGCAAGAAAGGGAACTGTTGAGGCGTGAGCTGCAACGACTAGAAAATGAGATAGGTGTTGCAAGTGTTATTGCCGCAGGGGAAGAAGCCAGGGAAAATCTAGCTACAGGCTTCGACTTGGACAAAAACTTAGAATTGGACAGTGACGCAGGCTTTCACCCAACTGACAATAGAAGTGATCAAATCACTCTAAACGAAAAACTCCGAGGGTGGAACAAAAAGTATAAGCCAAGACGCGACTGTACGATTGAGTTAATTAGAATTTTACGCGAGGAAAATTTAAACGTTAGTCAATTTGATAAATTTCAGGATAGGTTAAAGCCTAACATTGAAGACATTGATGGTGGCTCATATCTTCATGTTGGGCTAAAAAATCAACTTAAAAAATTATGCGATGACATACAGCTTCCAGATGAAGTTGTAGTATCCACATCAATGTTGAACTACATTATCCTTTATTTAACAGCTCTA
>JBAMBO010000092.1:0-35220 GCA_037044535.1 Lordiphosa magnipectinata | reverse complement strand
AAAATATTTTTATTCAACAAAAGCAAACCAAATCAAACAAAAAAATCAATGAAAAAAATTAAAAAAAAAAAATATTTTTTAATATTAAAAAAAAAAATATAATAAAAAATATATGTTTAAAATTAAAGTTGCTCAAAGTTGTTCCTTTAAGGGTTAACATTAAATAAAAATTAACAACTTTGTTAAATTTTCCTTACTTTTTGAGTAATTAATTTCCTTACGCTAAATTAGCGAAATCGCCCACTGTGCGACGGCGACGCAGCGTCATTTTCTATATGCTGCAGAGAGAAGCATAATAAAAGGGAACTCACAAAGAGTTTCGCTAAAACTAAACAAAATACGAATAATGTTCTTCGCGAAACTTTCGCTTGAAGCGAACCTTCGCTTGTGTGTCGAGTGGGTCGTTCAGTGGCTACTCACATACACATGCCAAGCCAAAATGTGATTTTGCTTTTTTTCGTCCGCTGCTTCAGCCGGAAACCTGAAAATCGTCAACACCGCAAATTTGCCATGCATTTGCTGCATTAGCGATTCAGCCGTCGACACGACAAGTCCTCTGTGCGAATCTGATGCGATTTAAAATAATAAATTTTAAAAATGCCAAGTATGAAGTGCGTGGCTCCAGGCTGTCTTGGAGGTGCCAAAAGTTTTCGGATTCCTGAAAACAAGGCGGGAGAATGGTGTAAAAATTTGCGAATTGACGTGGAAAGAGTCAATGCCCAATCGCGAATCTGTGAGCGCCATTTCACAGATGTATGCCACTCTGCAGGTGGGCGTTGGCTCCGTACGGGATCGATCCCAACTATTAGTTTGGGTCATGCTGGACAGCCTGTACACCAGCCGTGTTTTGCATCATGGCAAAGAATGTGCTGTGTGGTTGGGTGCTCATGCACATCCACTCCATCTATTTTGCATGGCTTTCCCACTGATCCTCGGAAACGCGATCAGTGGAAAATAAACTGCAATATCAAATCGTCCCTACAGAGCAACGTTTTTGTTTTTAATGAAAACGTCCTTAAACTCGGCCATTATTAATATTATATGCTATGCTAACAATTGGCCTTGAACTCTTCCCAGAACTCCCTTTTCTCACCTCGAACTTCATTAAAATAACGTTTGGCATTGAACCAATTTTTCAATTTTTTTAGCGTGTGAATTTTACCAATTTACGAATTTCTATACAAACAGTCTTGGCACATACTACATACTTACATAAACATATACTAGATATACACACTGAACGAAATGACAGGGCGCGATATACATGCCCTCCCTTTCGCTCTGATGTCTTTTCTCTATGGCATTTGTAGCCAAAACAAAACAGCACGCAGCTGATTGTCTTTGCGGACTCTTTTTTTCAGTTAACTTAACAGTGAGAGCGAATTCATCTCTGGTTATTTTGTTCTCTAGAGATGGTGAATAACGGAACTTTCAATCCGGCTTTATTCAAAATTTTGAATAAGCTATCGCTAGCGTTTCGCCTAATCTTGAAGTGCACCATCCAGTCTTTCACAGCATTAATTAAATCGAAAGACTAAGTGGCTTCGATCACGCTTTCTTCAATTTCTGGGGTGTCATCAAAGAGAGATGCACTGGGTAAATCTGCTTCAACTTCTGCCATTGGATTCCCTTGGCTATTCGCACTTCCACCTTTTCTTACTTCTTGCTTGTTGTGCGTCATTTTTATGATTTTACTCAATTAATACGTTAAGCCCGAGCCAAAACACTTTACTTTTTATTAATAAAATTTATAACAAAAATATTAATTTTGCAACGCAGCAACGACCGAAAGAACAAACTGAACGTGTAAAGCAAAACGCAACAATTAGCGATCTGACAATTCCTTTTGACACTTGACTTCGTCGCGACGGCGCACAGTGGGAAATTTCGTACATTTAGGTGGAATAAATTCAAATTATAAATTTTTGACATATAATAAAACAAAGACATATATTTTGACTTTAATTTTTAATTCCAAATTTTATTTTTATTCAAAAAATTTAATTTAATAAATATTTTTATTTAGTTTTTAATTTTTTAGTACCACTAGAAGGTTTTTTGGTGTAGTTTGTAGTGCTGAACTCGACAGTCAATTTCACATACACGCACACATAAATTAAAAAAAAAATCACAACAGCAGTCACAAGTTCTAGTCCACGAAACATTAAAAAGTGATATATTTTCCATTACATAATTCTGTTTAACTAAAACACATATTAAACGAACTCACAAAAACTTTTTAACATACATACATACCTCTTAACTTTAATTGAAAACAAAAATTATATCAGCTTTAATTTTTATTGTTTGTTTTATGCCTTCTCCGCTGCTTACTAAGAGGCTAAAAAATATTATATAATATTTTAGCACACGAGATTTCTCAATCGGCATTTTTGGCACTCCTTGCTGATCGTATATTTATCGATAGCACATAAAAGCTTTAACTACCATTTGACTGAGGGATGTAGTGACTATTTATTTTTTTTTAAAAATTCGCACCATTTCAAATATCAAATTTGAATGAACTCCAGTTAAATTTACCAAAACTCCCACTGTGCGGCGCGTGCCGTAGAAAGCAGAATAAAAAGAACAAAATAAAGAAGAAAAAATGCAAACAGGCGGCGCAAGTGTTGTGAAATAACTGCTTTCGTGGAGCAGTATTTACAAGGAGAGTTGAGCGCTTCAATTGAGCGCTTTTGTAGTGCTCGCAGTGGAGTGCTTCGAAAAAATTTGTTGGGAGTGTATGCAAGTTTGATGCGTTTATTTGGAGAAGCCGTTCTCTGGTCCTGAGGAGCGATGATGAGGTCATGGTTCATGGAATGTTCAAGTGTGCGCTCACACCATTCCATTTGGCTGTCAGAGTCGTTGGTAAGATCCAAGTCCGAGTCTGAACGGTCAATTAGATTTTCGAGTCTAGCACGGTAGATATCCTGTTAAAAAATCATTTATTTATATTCAAATTTTTCTATAATTTCACTTACAGGTGTATATAGCCAGCGTCGGCTCTCAGGCATAGTGACCCAGTGGCGTGCCGCCTTATGCACTAGTTCATGTCCACTATAGCCAAGGGCGAGCCGATAATCTCTGAGAAAATTAATATAAGTATTTTCCATCATAGCCCCCAAAGACTTGGTAGTTTTAATCTGAAGCATGGAGCGCATGGGTTATTAAGCGTCGGTCAACTATGACCAATTTGCTTGAATTTACTTCATTGGTTAATGATGGGTTCCTTATGAAAAAGCAAACTGATGTCATTTACACCGACTTTAGTAAGGCTTTTGACTCTGTAAACCATGATCTTCTCCTCTATAAGCTCGATCGGTTAGGATTTCCGCCTCTTTTCTGCTCTGGATTTCGTCCTATTTAAAAAATAGAACGCAGAAAGTTATATTACGTTCAGACACTTCAAAGCCCATCTCTGTAACGTCCGGTGTACCGCAAGGTAGTCACCTTGGTCCTTTGTTTTTTTATACCCTTGCAAAGGGTATTATAATTTTGCCCAGAAGTTTGCAACGCATAGAAATATTCATCTCCGCCCCCATAAACTATATATATTCTTGATCAGGGCGACGTGCAGAGTCGATTGAGCTTTGTCCGTCCCTCTGTCTGTCTGTCCGTCTGTCTGTCCGTCTGTCTGTCTGTCCGTCTGTCTGTCCGTCTGTCTGTCCGTCTGTCTGTCTGTCTGTCCGTCTGTTTCTACGCAAACTAGTCTCTCAGTTTTAAAGCTATCGAGCTGAAATTTTGACAGAATCTCCTTTTTATTGCAGGCTGCTAATATGTCGGAACCGACCGGATCGGATGTCTATATCTTATAGCTGCCATAGGAACCATCGGTCAAAAAATGGGTCTTAGTGAGAAAAACTTTTTTGTTTTCAATGTTAGCGTCATAAAACTCGGCCATAATAATTATTATATGCTTTTAAACAGATTTGCAAATTTTGGTTCGGATGACTATAACATATAGCGGCCATAGGACCGATCGGTCGGAAAATCGGTCTTAGTGAGAAAAAACTTTTCTGTTTTAAATTTTATCTTTCTTAAACTCCGCGATTGTTAATTTGACATGCTTTCAAAAAGATTCGCGAAATTTGGATGTTTATCTGTCGAAAAATGGCTTTTAGTTAAAAATTTTTTGATTTTTATTGAAGCGTTCATAAACTGTGACGTTTGCATTTGCTAGGGTATAAAAACTTCGGCACAGACGAAGTTAGCTTGGCTTTCTCGGTGTTAGTTTTTTTTCACTTCAACTGCTTCTAGCAAGCGTCACACAAAGAATGCTGGCAAGCCGAAAAGCGGTCAATGCTGCATGCAAAAAGGAGATCGAACCAGATGTGTGAAGCAAAGAGAGCGAATTTGCCTTTGCTCTCAGGTTTTTCGCTCTCTCACTCTCTCAATTGGTTGTTAAGTACGATCCGTACATAAAACAATCCTTTTCGGAATGATAAATGCCCACTCGTTTACTCTTTTTATTAATGACATACCCACAATACTATCTTATTCTCGGATACTTATGTATGCCGATGACGTTCAACTTATTGTATCTTTCAATGACCCGACACATTCCATTAGATTGCAAGATGATTTAAACTCCGTGCAGTCTTGGTGTTTGGTTAATCATTTATACCTTAATTGCTCCAAGTGCATGTTTATGACTTTCCATCGTTGCAAACCTTCGCTGGCTTTTTATACGATTGGCAATGAACCCCTGCAACGAATATCTACAGTCGTTGATCTTGGAATTCCTTTTGACCCCAAATTGAGTTTTAATCCTCATATCTCCTCTATTGTTAATAGGGTGAATGGTGTACATGGATTCATTAAACGTTGGTCGAAGGAATTTAATGAGCCATATACCACAAAGCTCCTGTACACTGCTCTAGTCCGTCCTGTAGGCTGATCTCTCTGTCGTGTCCGCAATATAAAAAGCATATCGATCGTATTGAGTGAGTACAAAAGCAATTCTTCCTTTTTGCTCTTCGTGGACTAAATTGGGACCCTAACCTTCGTCTGCCATCGTACTCCAGCAGACTTAGCTTATTAACCTTCCTTCGTTAGCTAATCGTAGAACAGTCTTAGGCGATTCTTTTCTTCATAAAATAATCATTAGTGATGTAGATTCTACCGAACTCTAGGTCGCCTTAACTTTTCCGTTCCTTCTAGGCCAACTAGAAACTATTTATCTTTAATCTTGCCCAGATGCACAACTGATTATGCCCAGCACAATCGTTTTCGGGTCTCATATCAAAATTACAATGATCTATATCACCTGCTCTCAACAGATCTCTCTCTCTTCTCTCTAAAAACCGTCTCTTTATAATTATCTCCTAGAAAATCTCTGACTACTCCCAGCTGTGAGTAGGGGCATAGCTTGCCGGACTGGCTAAAAAATCCTCCCCCACCGGGTCAGAGATTTTCCGGATATTTAGTTTTAAGTTTTACGTATAAATTTTTTTTTTTTAAAGTTTTATTTTAATTTATTATATAATCTTATTTTTCTCCTTTCTTGTTACATAACTATAGGTTTTGGTTTTTTTTTTTTTCTCTCTCTCACTCTTCTCTGTCTCTAAATTATTAAAGTTTTTGTTAGATCTAATAACCCTTTAGTTCTAAAGGCACTACCGCCCTAGTTTCGCTAGCGAAAAGCTAGCGAATTCGGCGCTAGTTATTCGCTAGTGTCCAAGTTATCCAGGCTGTAGTCAGTACTAACGCGCTGACATGCTTTTAAGCAAATCGAAGACAGCAAATGCGTTTCGGTTTCAACTTCTTTCAGCGAGTGACCCGACAAAAAGAATAGGAAAAAACATGTTTTTTCGGAATGTGGACTATAAAATACCCTTTGGCACAGACGAAGTTAGCTTGGCCCTCTCGTTATTCATAAATTGGTTCAATACTTTATTGTATGATATGAGTTAAATGTTACGAAGAATATAGCATAGCATGCTGTTTACAATTGTTTTAAATATTAAAGAGATTCATAAAACATTTTTCATAGAAAAGTATTTTTTCTTTTATATTTTTAAGCTATGGCACACTTGGTTGTTAAGACTATCCAGTTCGCCCTTATAAAAAAGTCAAAACAGTGTACAGAATGCACAACCGTAATACTCCATGATACCCTGCCATATTTTTGAGCATCGAAGTATAAACGCGGCGCGACAAGTTAAAAGAAGGCAAAAATTACAATAACAAAGTGCATTGCTATCCCGTTTTTTCGGGTGTCGTCTTTGCAATGTGTTCTTACTAATTTTTCTTAGGCGTCAGAAGTTATTTCATTTCGTGACGCCTCACTGATTGCGTGTGTTTGAAAATAAAAAATTTAATATTCAAGTTTAAGAGTGCAAAATATCATACATCTAAAAATAATAACAGGTAACAATATTAAAAACAAAAAATGATCAGCGATAGGCATTTGAGACGCTTGAAGGAGCAAGAAAGGGAACTGTTGAGGCGTGAGCTGCAACGACTCGAAAATGAGATAGGTGTTGCAAATGTTATTGCCGCAGGGGAAGAAGCCAGGGAAAATCTAGCTACAGACTTCGACTTGGACAAAAACTGAGAATTGGACAGTGACGCAGACTTTCATCCAACTGACAATATAAGTGACCAAATCACTCTAAACGAAAAACTCCAAGGGTGGTACAAAAAGTATAAGCCAAGACGCGACTGTACGATTGAGTTAATTAGAATTTTACGCGAGGAAAATTTAAACGTTAGTCATTTTTATAAATTTCAGGATAGGTTAAAGCCTAACATTGAAGACATTGATGGTGGCTCATATCTTCATGTTGGGCTAAAAAATCAACTTAAAAAATTATGCGATGACATACAGCTTCCAGATGAAGTTAGTATCGACATCAATGTTGACGGACTACCGTTATTTAACAGTTCTAAGGCCCAACTGTGGCCAATTTTAGTTAGAATAAATAATATAAAAGGTGTTCCCATATTTCCAGTCGCGGTGTGTTTTTAGGTAAAAGTAAGTCAAAAAACTGTGATGAGTTCTTAAATAAGTTTTCGTCTGAGATGTCTGAGATAATGCAAGGTGGCTTGGATGTGGATGGAAAAAGCTTAAAACTTGTACTTCGTGCAGTCGTTTGCGATGCACCTGCAAGAGCTTTTATTAGTGGCACTCCTGGCCACACATCTAGCCACGGTTGTACAAAGTGTGATCAAGTGGCCAACAAATTGATAAAACTTTGACATACAGTACAAAATCAGGGGTTCTCATAACTGACATTGACTTTTTGAATAGAAAGTTTCCAAGTCATCACAGCAGTCAGTTTCTTACAGAAAAGTGTGCGTTAGAAAAACTAAATACTTGTATGGTAACCATGATTCCTTTAGATTGCATGCACTTGATTGAATTAGGTGTAGTGCGAAAAATTTTAACTCGCTTTCAAAACAACAAAGTTGTAACAAAATTGGCGCAGAGAAATAAAAACAATATTTCGAACCATTTGTTGCAATTGCGAAAGTGTGTGCCGAAAGAGTTTGCACGAAAGCCTAGGGCCTTAAATGAGCTTCTGCACTGGAAGGCCACTGAATTTAGACAGTTCCTATTATATACTGGGATTGTTGCTTTACGAGATGAAGTTGACGATGAGCAGTATTACGAGTTTTTGCTCTTGCTTGTTCATATAGACTTCTTTGTTCCCCAAAAACACGCGATGTAAACTTGCAAAGTTGCACAGAAAATGTTGAACCTCTTTGTTGAGTATTTTCCAATTCTGTTTGGCGAAAACAGTGTGTCATACAATGTCCACAGCTTACTTCATGTTAAGCAGACAATCCACGAAGTTGGCATCCTATTGCAGGCTCTTCATATGGTTCAAAACTATTTGCAATCGCTTAAGAGTTCTGTCCGAAAGCCAAGCCAAATCCTCCAGCAAGTACATAGAAAAATTGTTGAGGACAAATTTACAACTCCAATAGCCCTTTCTGGACCTTCAAATAAAGGAAAAACACGTGTTTTTAAAGGATTTTTCATATCTACAAATAGTCCAAGCAATTATTGCTATTTTAATCAACCGTCGTTTGATCATTTTCCAAGATGGGAGGTAGTTCTAGTTAGAATTGTATAGAAATTTTGAGACTTTATGACCATTTTGGCTTTGAATTTGGTGGAGGTGTTTAGTCCTTAGGTGTACATATAATCTTTGTTTAAGTACGAATCGGACATACTTTTAGCAGCGGCGCTAAGAGTATCTTTAGAAGATTCACCTACCGTGGTTCGTATACCAAAAAAAAAAAAAAACAATTTCTTAGTCCAGATGCAAATAATAATATTGTCTTTAATGTATTGTCGTACAATTGTGACAATGAGTTTATATATTATAAATGGTTATACTGATCAAAAACAATCACTTATAATTTATGAACACACAATTGTACTCCAGTACTCCAATCAAGCCCACCTAGAAAAATTGTGCGCGTTGCCTTCGACGAAAATCGTAAGTATTTATGCATACCATGAAGAAACAAAATTAAATTTTCACTTTTCAGATGACATGTCTAGTTTCGGCCGCTGCGATAGGATGGACAAAAAAATTGATGAGATGAAAGGTAAGACGAATACAAATTGTATTATGAAAAAAGAATTAGTTCTTTTAACACTCTTATTTTTTTTATACTATTCAAGAGAGCATGGAGTCTGTGCAGCTGGAAACGAAAGTCATCAAGGGTACAAAACAATAAATGACCTCGCTCATTAATCATTTAAAGGTCAACTGCAATTGGCATTGGAGGGGTTGGCTGAGCAGAAAGTCGTGCTTGCGCAGCTGCTACGCCAGCAGAAAGAGGAGCTGCCATTGAACTACAAATTTAGTCTTGCAAGGTTGTTGTACACTTGATTTTATAAATTATTTGTTTTTATAGATCAAGGCTATAAAATCCATCATAGCTCCAAGTGGAATTGGCAAAGCCCTTCGCCATGTGTTCTCAGACAATTTAATAATGGAGTTCAATGTGTATGGACTCCAGAATAAAAAGTGCCTGAAAGATGTGAAACGTTTTTTCGCTGCTCTTACAGGTAATATAATTAAAGATGACACAGGTTTACAAGCTGTTGCACCTGAAAGATATCACACTTTCAATATTTATCGCTGAATTCAAATCAATTGTCCGTGTAAACAAACTTCGCTTAACACACGTTAATGCAAATATCTCTTAAACGTGACGTGCTGCGGGAAAACGGACAAATGATTTGAATTCTGCGAAATACAGATGGAAAGTTTTTTATCTTCAATGGTGCAAAAGTTGGCCTTTATTTGTAAACCTGTGTTACTAATCATATTATACAAATTAAATGTTTACAATTTTTATAACATTTTTTCAGCCTCCATACCGTTGAAAGGGAACCAACCCGCTGAGGAGCAGCTTCGTGATGCTTTCCATATTAATAAAAAGCGTATAATTAAATCTAAGTGTGTTTCGAAGCACAAATAAACAGAATATTATTTATTATTGAAAACTAATGAATTGTTTATTATTTTTGGGCATTTTACCTTACAGATAACTAGTAGTTACTGCCGTAGCTAGCTACGCTACTAATAACAAGTAGTTACTCCGGTAGCTAGCTACGCCACAGATTACTTTTCGGTAGCGATTCGCTAGCGCCAGATTCGCTAACTCTTCGCTAGGACATGCCAATGTAAAAGTAATCTAAGCTTTCCATTGTCGGTAATCCAGCGAGTAGTCAGCAAGGGGTTACCGAATCGCTAGCAATTCGCTAGCGCTGCGCTACCTACAAGAACTGAAGGGAAACGCATACACACATACGACCGCACACAAACACACACACGCGCGTTCACACGCGGCCTGCGCAGGCAGCGCTGCCTGCATGAAGTGGAAAGTATAAAATATACAAAAACATTATTTTATAAGAATTTAAACAAGGGAAAAATATTGAAATGTTTTAATAATTAATGAATCCCATCCCATTGACTTGAAACTTGGTTTGTAAGTATAGAATGCCAAATAATTTGTGATTTCAGTCTCCGATGTTGGATAATCCGCCCCAGGGAGTGAAAATGCCCGAAAAACTCTATATGGAAATCACTATTTTTCATCCGTGAGTTAATACACGGTTAGCCGAGTTTAAGGACGTTTTCATTGAAAATAAAAATGTTTTTCGCACCAAGACCCATTTTTCGACCGATGGTTCCTATGGCAGCTGTAAGATATAGTCATCCGATCCGGTCGGTTCCGACAAATTAGCAGTGCGCAGTAAAAAGAAGACTCTGTGCAAAATTTCAGCTCGATAGCTTTAAATTTTTAAAATTTATTATTTTAAATCGCAGAGGATTTTTCGTGTCGACGGCTGAATCGCTAATGCCGCAAAGCTGGTCGCAATGCGCGCACCAGCCATATGCATAGCAAATTTGCTGTGTGGACGATTTTCACGTTTTCGGTCTGAAGCAGCCCAGCCAGCCATATGCGGAGCGCTCCGAAGCAGGAGGAAAAAGGGACTCCCAAAGCAGCACCTCAAAGGAGCGTTTTCGGAGCACACCGAAGTAGGAGTGAAATGGGACTCCCAAAGTAGCACCTCAAAGGAGCGTTTTTGGAGCACACCGAAGTAGGAGTAAAATGGGACTCCCAAAGTAGCACCTCGAAGGAGCGTTTTTTGGAGCGCTCTAAAAGAATATAAAAAAAAAAAGAAAAAATGCTGCTGCAGTGACTTGATCCCAGGCCTCGACCAACTGCGTACTTTCTTAACTATGGTTTTGACGCTACGTCTTGCTTAAGGCGAATAGCCGAGTGGGCTAAGACGTCCGTCCGTGTGTGTTGAGCAATTTGTGAGAGGTTCCCGAGTTCAAGTCCCCCCAGTAAAGTGAGTATGCATATGCGTATGAGTTGCGTGTTCGAGTCCCGGTTGAGGCTAGATGTACTTTTTTTTTTTTCATTGATTAAAATTTTTGTTTGTTTCCTTTTTAAATTTTTTTGCGATTGTTATACCTTTGTAGAGGGTATATTAAAATTGTCGAGATGTTTGTAACATCCATTAACAGCACCACATATATTTCATTTTTTTCTTTTAATTCTAAGCAGAATTTTGCAATAGAATTGGTTGCACTATTTTCAAATCCTGGCTGAAGAATCTTTATTGGAGCCCACCTGTTTAAAGTGCTAACGTGTGGCAAATTTAGGTTAAACTTGTTTCGTAAAAATAAATATGTTGACTGCGAAACATAAAAAATGTTTTGAGCTAAGTACTTGACGGCGTCCGAATACTTTTTTGGCCGACTGCTTGCGAGTAATTTGCAAAAAATGTTCGATTCATTACTAATTTTTAAGGAATCAATAGTTGCTTGCAAGTCTACTTTTTGCGTAATTTTCTTTGCTGGCGAAGTATTCTTTTAAGCAGAATGATATTTGGCCTTAAGAATTTTTATTTTTTTTAACAGACAGTTGATCTTCTTTCTATAATTAGTAGCTGCTCTCAAATTTTTTTCGCAGTTGCTACATATAATATCATCACCTTTTGATTTCTTTGAGGGAGATGGCATTTCGTTTTCATCAAAATCGTCATAGTTCATATTTATATCTTCGTCCATATTTATCGTCGGAATCGCGTCCTTTTTTAATTTTCTTTCACCTATATAGATACTTGGACAATAATTATACCGGCATCAGGAAAGCGGAAAAATTTTATATGCGGAAATTTTCTCTTGGTTTTCTGGAATTTCTACACGCAGCATTTCGCTCCGCTCTTTCTTCCAGTCATTTCAGCTCAACGGATCAGCATAAATTACAAAATGCGGTCTAATACCCGAGCATTTTCTCTACCTCTAAACTAGGCATGTCCAAAAGCAGCAAATGACAGAGCACTCACCAATACTCACAAAGATAAGCACCAATACCAATAATGAAATTGTTGTTGGTCAGTTTGCTTGCGCTCGCAAACACCAATCAAAGAAGAGAATAAAACTGGTTTTTGTTCTACGCGTCGCATACACACGAAATCGTTAGCATGTGTGTCGTTTCGTATGCCTCGCGCCCTGCATGTCGCCAATGCAACATCAGAAGTTGCAAAAACAATAGCCGAAATGATGTTAAAATCGAAACTACGTTGACCTTGGCAGCTGTGCAAGGCTTGTTCTATTTTTAGATTTCTTCGTCTGTGCCCTGCGCGCCCCTGCCAACAAGCTTCAAAACGAAAAATAAAAAAGTTTGTATGAGCTGCGGTATCTACTATATGTAGTGTCTTTGATAGTGGGCAACAAAAAATTGTTAAAAATTGTATTATAGTAGAAAAAAAAACCTAGATTGAAATATATTTCTTCTGTTATATTTATTTAAGTATGCTGGTCTCAGTTGAGGAAGAAAGCTTGCATATGTACATATATCTTGAATGCACGTACAAATTTCTTTCATTTGACTCAAGCGAGTACAAAAATTCATTACTCTCTTGCTCTCGCTCTCTTTTGTACTCACTTTGACATATATATAAGAAGTTGTGAGAGAGCGAGTGCGGCTACCTTGTTAAGTACTCTCTTTAATCTCTTTATCGCTCTCTCGGTGCATTTGGGCAGCCGCATTTTTGGTTATCTGTTTGGCTTTGCCTGCCCACGCACTTTCTCTTTCGCAATCTCTACATCGAAGCGGAAATTTTTGCTCCAAGCTCACAAAAAAAATAAAAACCCAAAATTGAAACAAAAACCGTCTAACATATTGGAAATTATTCGAGACTAAACTAGCAAAAAAGCTTGTTAGTCAAACAGTATTCGATCCAGTGATCTATTTTTATACCCGTTACACTCAGAAAAAAATCCGTTCTAAATGTACCAAAACGCGAATTTTCGCTCTCGAAAGTAGAGTAAGTCCGTTTTTTCTTATACCGAGAACGACGGGCTTAATTAAAGAATGTATTTTTTGAGACCGATTTTTTTATTTTACGAACTCTCTGTTCTTGCTTTTGGAACGGATGAAGACCGTTCTGGTAAATTTCTCAGAACAATTCGGGCTCAATAATGGAACGTTTAGTTCTCAATTTTAGAACACTTTAAGAACATTGTGAGATAAATTAATGAACGATTGGGGTTGACCTTTAGAACGCGTTTAACCACATTCCGTTCTCATTTTTGGAACCTTTTTATACCAGTCTAAGAATGCTTTTGGATCATCTCAATAACAGCATTTGAGAACAGAATGGTCCGTTTTTGAGAACAATTTGATGTTATTTAAGAGCCATTTACAATAAAACAAAATCATTTTGCTTATATGTTTTTGTATTTGTATATATCTCAATAAAAAAGGTTAAATATATTTTATTCTAAAGTACATTTTCCCATTATTCATATGATAAACATGAAAAGGATAGCTTAAAAATTCATAAAATGTTTTAAAATTAAGGTTATCATATGGTTGGCCAATTTCGTATGCTTGCAAGTGATGATCAAAACCATTAACAATAATTTGGTAGCAAAGTACATATACATTATTATTTTGAATTATAAAATTCTTAATTCTGTATAACTCTATAGATCTTAGATTTGAAGCTAGATAATAGTTAGTCTTATATCCAGTCCCCTAAAAAAAATTTTTTTCTCAGAAATTTCACAACTCTCGAAATTAATGCCATGGACTTTGTTGATTATATTTAAATATATTTCTTTGTTCAAATTGACAACCTGTGAAGACTCAAAATGCAATGTCGGTTCAAATCCATTTTTAATGATTCAATAAAAAACTGGAAAATTGTAGGCCAGCCTTAATAGCAATAGACCAGGATGGATTTACAAATCACAATATTTTTTATGATGTTCTTCAACGAGAAGCTCTAAACGATTCAAATTTTCGTTTTCAAAGTGAGATTTTGAGATAATATCAATGATTTGCAAAAGAGTTGTTAAGACTATCCAGTGCTGATTGTTTACAGGAATTAAATCTTCAATCATTAACGTTAAGAAATGAACAAAACAAATCGTTTGACTTGCTGACATACTTAAATTAAAATTAAGTCTTGAATTGTCTAAATCGACTGAAATATTCCCAATTTCGATTTCTCCATATTGAAAAAGAAATTTTCTTCCATTAATATCTACTAATGTAATAACTTTATCTTTAATTAGAGCCACTAACACATTACAGACATTATATTCGCAAACACCCTCGTAAATATCGTGCATAATATCAAAAGAAAAGTTATCAGTGGTAATAAAGCTAGGAATGTTTTCAAATACGCATCTGCTTTTTATTCCTGTTTTAGGTAGTTAGTTTAAGTTCTTAAGCAATCCACATATTCATCTGCATCGCATTGCATTTCAGGTTTAGTTTGTGTGCAAGCCCTGGAGTATCTTTTAGAATTAAAAGACTGAACATAGCCCAATATACTATTTAGGGCTAAATTGTCACCTACAACTAAATCTAAAACAAAGTGGACTTTGCGAATTTCTCCTTCGGTAACAATATCTATACCCTCTTCTAACTCTTTTAGCTGTTCAACTAAATAATAAAAAGATGTCTCATTACCAAGTGCTTTCAAGTCGGATGCCATCATGCTGCAGAAAAAATGTACTCTAATTTAGATAAAAAATACTGTGGCATAGTGCGAAAATTGAAATATGAACCACAAATGGGAGTTTTGTGGCTACCAAGTGGATTATTTACTCGAAAGTCGTCAGAATAAATAATATAAGGAACAACCGATTTAAACTTAAACTTTTTTAGTCTTTCTTTGAAAATTTCACCACTGGCTAAATTGTTAAAGGCGTTGCTGTTCATAAATCTTTCCGTATTTTCTAAAGTCTAATTTAAAAGATTTGGAACTTCAAAAACTGATTTGAAAATAAACTTCAGCGGCATTATCGAAATATTTGCAGACTTTCGCGCTAACGTAGGATTACCCTGAAAGACAATTTCAGAAATCTTTTCGCAAATCTGAAAGCATTTTGGATCTTCATATAAACTTAATTCTATCAAAACCTTGAAAAGTCTGTATTCTGTTTTAAAAGAAATAAAAGGGTATTTGCAAAAGTCTAAAATAGATTGAAAATCTTCTGAAATTTCTAAAGATAAAGATAAACATAGAACTTGTTTTTGTAAATTACTTATGATTTCTAAATTACTGTCTTTAGCCGAAATTGCACATGTAATACAATTTTGGGCAACTAATAAAGAATCATTACCAATGTCTGATGTTGATGTTTCTGCTGTCTCAGCGACTTCCAAATCATTTTGCTTAACATAATGAACTTTTTTTCAAATGCATTCGAAAATATCGAGAATTTGTAAATGTTTGATTACGTT
The DNA here is from genome assembly GCA_037044535.1 of Lordiphosa magnipectinata. Classification (NCBI taxonomy): domain Eukaryota; kingdom Metazoa; phylum Arthropoda; class Insecta; order Diptera; family Drosophilidae; genus Lordiphosa; species Lordiphosa magnipectinata. The sequence goes on along the minus strand of JBAMBO010000092.1, from coordinate 19,974 downwards.
TTTGTTGAACACATTGGAACTTTTAAAAATTTTGTTGTCAAAAAATGGTCTCTTTTAAAATGTATTATGAGAAGATTTGGTTCTTTCAAACCTTTCAGGCACTTAAATCATTTATACATTGTGTGGCTTTTAGTTAGCGTTTAATTCATTGACGTGAGATGTTACATTTGCTGACTTATTATCAAATTGTGTATTTATGTCAAAGAAATACTTTTGCAAAAAAAGCCACACGCAGCTGCAAGCTTCTGGATATTTTAAGGCAAGCACCTGAAAAATCTTAAAGCACAAGTCCAAGGCTTCAACAAAAGAACCCATTTTCAACAAGGTGTTATTAAAGAATATGTAATACCCTTTTATTTCGGCCTCAGATAGACCTTCGCCGATGAGAAATGGTTGTACTGTTAAAACGGATGAATAGTTTTTGTTAACAACAGCTCTTATTTGTCTTGTGTTGTCGTTGAAAACCGTTAGAAGAGGCTCTCCTGCGCGTCGACAATTGTAACTTTCTTTTTCCGCTCTCCGGTATCATCTTTAAATCGAGATGCTGATGGTAAGACAGCATTTAGCAGTATGGTATATACATAGTCTTAATCATCTGTAAAAAAGAAAATCATAATAATAAAATTAAAACCAATCAAATCAAAACAAGTAAGAGCGCTGTAGTCGAGTTTCCCGACTACAAAATACCCTGTTCAATTGAGAAACACATACAAACACACTCGCGGCCTGCTGACTGCATTTATCGCGTGCTATTAACTACCAAAAAGTTAGATCGGTATTGGAAAGAGTTATATATAAAAAAAATATAAATATTATAGAAAAGGAGCGTTCCATACATCGGTGCATTCCATTAGGTTGCAAGTTCAGAGCGGCTACCTAAGCTGGGCTGGTGTAGTTGCCACAGCGTTTGCCCACCCTACCATGATCACCTGTGTGCCGAAGGTCATGCTTGACCGGTGATCCCTATAATAAATTCAAACTTAGTCACCTTCTCTCCAAAACGTCGCATGGCTCCATAGAAAATACTCTAGCAATTCATTTTAACTCTTAACTTATTAACATAATTCATTTTTCATAGTAATTCTCGTGGCAAGGATTAATTTTAATATTATATGAACTCTAATCAAGTTTCGGTTAATGTGTTGCTGAAAAAGAATTTTATAATCTATATGCAAGTATAATATAAGAATAATACAAGTAGGTTAAATATAGAACATAAGTATTATTAAGGAAAATGAATGTAAGTAAGGGAAAAGTAATCGTATGAATAATTAATTTCATTTAAATTGAAACTTAATAGTTCTTTTGTTGGATAGTGTACCTTGATCAGCTGTTTAGGTTTTAAAAGAGTTAAAGAAGATAATAAGCCCAACGCTTGCGCCGAGCTTTGGCAGAAGCAATGCAAATTTACTTTAATTCCATAAATATGAGTGTTCTTTCAAAATATCGTTTCGTATTTTACGTTAACTTCAAGTTTAAGCCCGAATATACTTAACCCCAAATGGGTTCCACAAACTCATTTCGCTCAGTCACAGAAGGTGACTACACATATGTGACATATATGTGTTTATTTACATTCGATCACTTACCGCAATTTTTCCCACAACGAAAGATCTTTCGGCGTTAAGTGCTGTATAAGTAGGGGTAAATGATCAACAGAGCTTTGGGGGTTATGGTGTGGCTATGTGTTCAGATTATTGAAAGTGCGGAGAGGGGAAGAGAGCTTTAATACGCACATGCAAACATTGGCGAAAAAGAAAGCTTTTTAAATTTACTATTAAATCTCTTTAAACAATTTTAAGCTCCTGCAGGTGATCGTATTGGTCCACACTTTCACGTTGGCACCGTGTTGGCTTATTCATCGGAGCCGTTTGGTTATCTTGGTCTTGAGATTAAATTTTAAAAGATCCTATTAGCAACACATAACCTTTACTTTGGAAATTAAGACTCTAGTGCTCTTCTTAACAAAGAAAAATATAAATAGCTTAGTTAACTTTTACAGGTTGTGAGGCAACCATATGTTCTTGCTGTCGGAGGCTTTGGATAACCATATACTATTCACTGGGATGATTGGCATGACACTTTGGCGGCAAGGGGAGGGGAATAACACTTGCGGCACGACGCGGTGGCGAGATCTCATTTAAGCAAAGGTGGAGTCTGTCTTCTTTAGACGATCCGTTGCTCGTGGACTTGTATGTCGACCTTCTCTTTAATTATGCCCCTTCTTTCCGTGGTTTAGCGAAAACTTCACTGGCTACACCGAATCACTCACGATCGCATCAAAATTTGGTCATGCACTGGCTTAGGCAAAAGCTTTTAGTTAAGCTGGGATATGGACTTGGTGCCAATTCTATTAAAGAGAACGAAAGCACCAATCGTAACCAATAAGCACCAAGGTGAGATTTGTGATGTCGAATATTTACCCTGGCGGAACTGGCACAGTTCAGAGGTAACTTTCCTGATTTTCCACTCGCGAATTGACTGCTCTCCCACAATCAATATTCTGTAGGGGGAACTCGATGGTTGACATGGGCCTCTTTTCGCCGGGGCTCCAAGCTACCACGATCAGTGTAGAACCACTTTTAGTTAAATTTAATACTGACTTTGAGCGAAAAATTTTCAGGCGAGCTTAGCGCGCACAACTAATCACATTGAGCAGCACGATGAAAAAGACCTAGCCATGCCAAGCGGAAGTGGCAGGAAATATGATCTGACGGAAATCTACCCTTCTTCTTACCCGAATTGGTAAAGAATTATCAAATTGACAGCTTCGTTACCAAGTTTACAGCTGTTAGGGTTTCCAAGCAACCGGTTTGGCACAGAGGTTCTCTGTAGTATACTTTTAGGTCTACCATAAAAATTCCTAATGTCATTTTAGCCTAAAGGGCGGTATCCACGGGTCGCCAAAAAATTTCTTGTGAAAAAGTTGATATTCCGCAGACTCTTAACAGAGTCTGCTAAGCCTATGTTAACAACACGATAACACAATTTACTCTGTCGATAAACGTTTCAAAGAAACCTTGCACTGCTCTGGCGCTGTTAAATATGCCCGGGAACTTATAAACAACAACAACACCTTGCGGGATTATGAATATAACATATTTAATGTGCTATTTTAATATATTTTTATTATTAAATGAAATTAATAATAAATTAATTGTTATCATTATGACAGTTCGATGTAGTCCCGAGCAGCGGCACTTAACGAACACCTCGCACTTGACTGCCATGGCAAAGATTTCGTTCATATTGATTGGAAAGTAATTCGCGCATTTTTGGCGATTTGCCTCCGTAAAGTTGGTCAGGTCATGAAGATCTTCTGGATGTACTGCTGTAGCATGTGTGACTTGGCGGCTCCGCTGAACTCGAAAATGGTAATGGGCAGCGGTCCATGGGTGGTCACATAGAACTTGGCCACGCAGTCGGGGCCCTGTCAGGGAAACGTTAAGAAATGGAATTGATTTATAAAGTTGAAGTTTGGTTCGCCCATTTCTTACCTTGATAAAATTGGCATTGATGTAGGGCACATCCTCATTGCCCGATCCGCTTTTGATCGGTCACCTTCAGGGGGTCATTTTAGGCTGCACTATCCGTTATACTACCGCTTGATAGGAGGCCAGCAGTTAGCTGTCCACTGAACTGGGAGCGGGCATTTGGTTTATGGCCGTTTTACTCTCGCGATCATTGAGCACCGGCGGCTGTTCAATGATTTTCCTCTTGGTCTGGTAGCTGTGATCGAAGACATAGTTGAGGCGAATCAAATCGAACTGATTGATAGATTTTATCAAATAGATTTTAAGCTCCTCGCTGTTGGTTTGTGGTGACAGGACACGCCACATCATGTTGCAGACCGTGCTCCGGTCCGCCGGTGTTCTCTGCAGGGTTTCCGAGTGTTTCTTATCCGCCAAGTCCCGCACCTCGCTCCTCACTTTCATGGCGTTTATTAAATTCAGCTAGCCCGCCGTAGAAAGTGCCATTAGGCGACGCTTTCTGCAGGAATCTTTTTTAGATGCGCTCATTTTCAATTTGTCCATTCAATTTCGCTGCAGAAATTAGAATAAAAACCTATTTTGTTCACGTCACGGCAAAAAAGAGGCGTTAACAGCACTTAAAGCACTTAACAGCGCTTGAACAAAACGTAATGGCAGATGTAATACGTATAAGCATTTTTCGCGATTGGAAGAAACCGAATTTGAAACGGCCACACACAAAAATTCCTTAGCAGTTTTTTTTATATAGAGTTTTTCATTTCGCGGCCGTTTTCGTAGCCATGGACAGCGCTCTTTAGGTCAAAAATTTTGATGTATCCATTTCACGGTCACACGGCCATCAGTTGTGTACTATCAAGGTGGCCATGAAATGGAGAAGTCATTCTATGAATTTGACCTGAGTCTGATTGTTGTAGGAATGCGCAGTTCAGCCTGGGCTGCCGTACAATACGGAGCTAAGACTATATTTATTTTCGCTGTTTCTTCTTGTATTTTTTTTTATTTTTGCTTAAACATTTTAAATAGCTGAGTCCCATCTGTTCCAATTATAATCTGTGAAAGTTGCGAACGCAAAAAAAAGCTTTTTTTTAAACAGTTTTTGAATTTAAATTGTTTTATATTTAGTAAAACACATATATTGAAAACATACTAATTTTTTTATTTTCTTCAATTTGTTTAACATGGATGACTTATTTTGATCTTTGTTTGAAAAAGCAGATTCGTTTTTTAATCGCAATCAACTTGATGCTCCAATTCCATATGTTTTTTCTATTATTTTTTTTAAGATTCTCCTTCAACAATGCTATTTTGTGCACAAATTCGGTGGTCGACTTGCAAAGGCCCCTTGGCTTAGGTGGTCCACACAAGTATATGGTGGTTTTATTTCGGTGGGCTATTATAATTTGCTTAAATCGGTGGCAAATGAAGTCCGCAAAATTTTCAATGGCATTCAACTCATGATCCCATCCATTAGGATTAGTGCTAATAAAATAATACGAAAGCTATTTTAAGAAACGGATGCAAAAAAAAGTGAAATACCACCTGCCAATGCACAGTGGTTGCTCCCATAGGCCAAAAATAAAAAAGTCAAAGTTAAAATATTGACTTTAAATGCATCAACACTTTTTCATAATTGGTCTAGCTATTAAACTGTATACTTGTTTTTGTTTTGTTCTAACTGTCCTCTTCAAGAATAGCATCAAAAGAGACAACATAAAATTATTTTGGTATTGCAGCGTGAGCAACTTGCAAGTAGAGCTCTCACTAAAAAAGTTAAAAAAACATTAAAAACAAAGTTATTGTGCGATGGAAGGGATTATTATTATAAATAAAGGTATTAACAATATTTGTACAATAAAAAAAATATGTACTTCCCGCTATGTGTTGTGTAAATCGTTATTGTGTTAAGTACGATATTGTGGACGTTCTGTGTTTGTCTTTGCTGTGTTTCGTTAGAGTTTTAGTTATGACCGTCATCTCACGTCTCAATAATTCTGTTTGTATATTATTTATTAACATTTTTAGATTATGTGGTGTTAATTTCAAGTGCCCATAGGTGCTCGGGCTCTTGCTTTATTCAAAAAGGTAACCTAACCTCAACTTTAAAAAAGCACATGTGGCTTGCGAAAAAAATGCAAGAAGCGTGCTAGACAAAGACAAAAGATAGAGAACGACTAATTTGTATGTATGTGTGTTATTAGTGTAAAGAAAAGAGACGATGTTTAGTGTCCGACTACTACAAGTGTTTTTTTTTGTTGTTGTTTCAAATTCCCGATAAAAAATTATTAATAAATTATGGCCTGCAACTTACTATGGTAGATGGTAAAGTGTGCAACGCGTTAAGCAATACGTCGTCTATGAAATGCTTTATTTGCGGTGCAAAACCCACCGAAATGAATGATTTGGAAAAATGTCTTAAAAAAAAAGTTGATGAAAAGTATTTTGAATTTGGCTTATCACCACTTCATTCTTACATACGCTTTTTTGAGTACTTTTTGCACATTTCATATAAGTTGGAAACAAAAATGTGGCAAGCAAGATCAGCAAAAAAAAGCTTAATACTGAAAAGAAAAGAACGAGTCCAAGCGGAGTTTCGCGATAAAATGGGAATAATTGTTGATAAGCCAAGAGACGGAGGCAGAGGAACTTCCAACGATGGAAATACAGCCAAAACATTTTTTGGTAACCCGAGTTTGGCATCTGATATTACAGGCATTGATGAAGAAGTAATAACCCGATGCGCAACGATATTGCAAGCCTTAGCATCAGGATATTCCATTAATGCTACAAAATTCGAAAGCTATGCGTTGGAAACTGCTAAGCAGTTGATAAAAATATGGTACTATCTTCCAGCAACAGTGCATAAAATTTTAATTCACGGTGCGAAAGTGATAGAGCATGCGTTGCTGTCAATTGGAGAGCTCTCAGAAGAAGCTGCGGAGTCGAACAACAAAGAAATAAAGAAGTGCCGGCTGCAACATACTCGGAAGATGTCTTGCATATTGACAAATACAGATTTAATTAATACACTTCTGTTGCGTTCAGATCCTTTTATAACAAGTCAAAAAAAACTACCAAAGAAAGACAAATCTAAATTTTTTTCCTCTACATTTGATTTATTAGAAGATATTTGTTAATCTTTTTTCCACTCAAATTAAAATCATTTAAATTTTATTTTTTATGATTTAAATACATTTATTCTTAAATATGATTGAAAAAACTAGAGAACCTCATTTGTATATATTTCGAAAAGCTTGTGGGGAGGGGGAGAGCAGTTACACTTTCACAAATTTATACTGAAGATAATTTAAATATACATATATTGGATGCTAATAATGAAATTTTTGCACTGTAACTCCACTGGAAGTATTTTTGCGCACCATCGCCATATAAGCCATACTAAGGTGCTATGTGAGCTATAGGATACAGTCTTCCGATGTAGCCAATTTTTTTTACTATATATTCAAAATATTTTTTTAGATTTTTGGTAAAAATTTCATAACGATATCTCAACGGGAAATATTTATGGCCGCGGCTCCATACAAGCCCAACCACTGTGCATTGGTGCCGTTGCTGCTTCCAAGTCTGCAGTGTCGGCCTGAATACTATTTGCTTCTGTTGAGAGCATGCCAGTATTGTGACCTAACAGGCTAGATCGTAGCCTATACTTGAACCACAAAGCAACTTAAATTTTTTATTTGTTTTTTATGCAAAATTTAACATTTTATTTAATCGTGTTGCAGTTAAGTGTTCTGCATATGGTGAGGATGGTCATGCAGGCCCCCTCCAGTTCTAAATGAACTAAAATAGTTCTCCAACACATTCCGGTTGAGCCGATATGTAAGAATATACCTCACAGAATGATTGCTCTTAGGGTCGGAAAAACAAATTTAAGAGCATTATTTGATTGAATAATTCCTGGAAGAAAAGTTAAAGTGCTTTATTACACCGTTCGACAAAATCCAACTTTTAAAAAAAAAACCCGTAATGAGACCGGAATTTATGATATTATTCATGGGAATTTATGATATTTTGGCATGTCAGCCAGCCGAAGACGGGCCATGCTTGATTGATTCCGCAAAGCTGAGCTTACAACTGAATTTTAAAGATCAAATCGGTGCTTGTTGGGCGCACGAGCATGCACGGAGCGTGGTTATTCGTCAAGATATTTTGCTGCGTCAGCAAGCCGAAGTACACAAACATGCTTGAGCAAAACATCTTTCAGCCGCAAGTGTGCGCGCGCCCTTAAATGTCTTCGCCATTTGCAAAGGTTCACACTGGAGACAATCCGAAATCGATCAAAGCATGTGATTAGGGAAATCTGATGTGCTATCAGAGGTAATGACTTCGGGAAAATAACGGGCTTCGAAAATGGTTATTTGTTTGAATGTCTAAGATAAAATATGTTTAATTTTGGAAACAAAGTTGTAAATTGTGAGACAGCCTACTCTGTTTGCCATAAAACTAAATGTTATTGAGTTAAAAATGTTAAAAAAGAAGGTGTCTTCCAGCAATCATGGCATTTTATTAATCAACGGCTTCAGTTGCTCATCTCTATTCGATTGATTTATTTAAACTAAATAAGTGCTTATTACCGGAATCAGACATCTATTTAAGTGAAATAGTCTTTGAACGCTTCAGATCAAGGGAAATTAGCATAACACTGTTAGATTTATTGGAGGTCCACTAAAGAAATTTTTAATGACATTGATTGTTTTCTTGTTTTGCTATTAAGCACTTTACTTAAAAGATTATTTCCATGATTTTGATGAAACTGGTTTTACCCTAAATGGTCAATGTTTGTCTCAGGCAACTGCTAGTAAAAAAATGCCTATAACCCCGAAACAAGGCTTCGTTGGCAAAACTGAATACGCAGATCTGTCTATTTTTGATCTGGGTTATGGCCTATATGAATTGATTTGTGGGGTTTGAGTCTAAAATTTTAATAAAAATCTACCGTGCGCTTTAAAAGATATTCAAGAATGAAGGTTTAACTCCTGGAGGTACCCTAACCAATTGTACGATTGAATTTTTTGAATTGCGTTCCCAATGACCCTGTCCCAATTGCTGAATTATCCAGATTTTTATCTTAAGCCCTTAAAAATTAAGTTAATATTGTTGTCGTTGTGTGTTGCAAGTACAAAAGTACCCATAAAACGCGAACCGAGGCTTTATTTGAAAAACTGGGTATGAGTTGATGCAAAACCTATAAAACCTATTGAGAAGCTCAGTGTTATATTAGTAATCGATAGAGACACAATTTTGGCGCAAAAAAACACTTTGAAAATTGGATTAAATGGAGCTAGATCAGTGCCGGCCAAATGGAGAGGACAAAAAAGTGTGCTTCTGTTGCTAAGCAAGAGAGCTCTCTCCAGACTACAGAAATTTTACTTGCAATTCAGTGTTCACAGATTCACACAGTTCGGCTCGCGTTTGCGTAAAAACACGACTGACTTCGGCTCATGGTAGCTATGGCTGGCCGGCTTTGAGCTAAATCAACCATTTCGCCTACTCTGCAGAGGTTCCTTTTATCATAATTTAAGGGTCTCATGCCAGGGTTTTTTTTAGTGTAGTCAAATTTGGGAATTCAAGGTAGCTTTTTGAAATGGCAATAATGTTTTTACATCTCACTCTCATTTTAATTTTAATTCAATATTAATTTGTGGTCTTTAAAATTATTTGAAAATGACCGCCAAGATGTATGCAAGAGTAAAATAAATAAAAACTTAATGTTATATATGGACATTTCCGAAAAAAAATTATACTCAGAGTCAATTGTAAACAGAGCTCGCAAAAAACTGTTAACACTATCAGCGTGTCTGTGTAAAACTGTTCTGTTACAGACACAACGAACAGCGGTTGCTAGAAGACACTTTCAATACTGTTTTGCTCAATATCTGTTTCTCTCAACCAAAGACCGCTTTTTTCGTTTCTGTTTTGCTCGTGTCTTTCACTGACCGTTTTGCCGAGAGCACGCGTAAAAAGTGTCTTCTTTAAATGTGTGTGTGGCGCCTGTGTGTGTGTTTCTCAGTCAACGATCTTTGTAAATATAATCAGCGTCATTTGTCTCAGTGAATTTAATGAGATTGGATCAATTTTACTCGTGCAAAAAATGGGTCGTGCAGAAAGCAAAAAGGTTCATATTTGTTTTACATTTGATACTGAATCTAATAAGTCAGAATGCAACATATGTGGTGTAAAATTGACTGGAACGCACATAACCAATTTGAGGCGGCATTTGACGGCAAAACATTCAGAAATATTTGAAGATATGGAAAGCAACAGCACCACTGAATTGCAAGAAAATGTGAAAAAGCGAAAAATATCGTACGAAACCAACGAAGAGGCATTAGTTTCTTCTATTATCAAAATAGTCACCACAGACGGCAGGCCATTTTTGCTGTTGGACAGCCAAGGGTTCCGTGAGATCGTAAACCCAATTTATAGTGCTCTGTCAATGAACCCAATAACATCACGTAATATAATGAGTTTCGTGCAAAATCGCGAGCATTCTATTAAAGAAAATATTAAAACCATTATAAATGGGAAGTTAATCTCATTAACGAGAAGGCCAAGCAAATGCTGTTTTTGAAATGTCAGAGTTTAAGAACGCTTATATAAAAATCTAAAAAAATTTTTGACTAAAATCCATTTTCCGACAAATAAACATCTGATTTCGACCAAATTTCGCGAATCTTTTTGAAAACATATCAAATTAACAATCGCGGAGTTGAAGAAAGATAAAATTTAAAACAGAAAAGTTTTTCTCACTAAGACACATTTTCCGACCGATCGGTCCTATGGCAACCATAAGAAATAGTCACCCGATGTCGATCAACTTTTTCAAATTAGTTTGAAAGGGGTTAGTATTAAGAATCACCGACTTTAAGAACGATTTACTTGAAAACAAAAAAGTTTTTTTCACTAAGACCCATCTTCCGACCGATGGTTCCTATGGCAGCTATAAGATATAGTCATCCGATTCTAACCAAAATTTGCAAATCTGTTTGAAAGCTTAGAATATTAATTATGGCCGAGTTTTATGACGCTAGCATTGAAAACAAAAAAGTTTTTTTCACTAAGACCCATTTTCCGACCTATGGTTCCTATGGCAGCTATAAGATATACTTATCCGATCTTGACCAAAATTTGCAAATCTGTTTGAAAGCAGATAATATTACCAATGGCCGAGTTTAAGGCCGCTAACATTAAAAACAAAAAAGTTTTTCTCACTAAGACCCATTTTTTGACCGATGGTTCCTATGGCAGCTATAAGATATAGTCATCCGATCCGGTCGGTTCCGACATATTCGTAGCGTGCAGTAAAAAGAAGACTCTGTGCAAAATTTCAGCTCGATAGCTTCAAAACTGAGAGACTAGTTTGCGTAGAAACAGCCGGACAGACAGACAGACAGACGGACAGACAGACAACAGCGACGGACAATGCTCAATCGACTCAGCTCGTCGTCCTGATCAAGAATATATATAGTTTATGGGGTCGGAAATGAATATTTCTATGCGTTGCAAACTTCTGGGCAAAATTATAATACCCTTTGCAAGGGTATAAAAATAGATGTGGCCACTAGAATGGACAAATCTATTCTAGGTGTAAATCTGCAAATGATTCACTCAGGTTACTCTAGAAGTGAGATCGTCGTAAAGACTTTAGGGATGATCCAGCTACGGCAGTCGCATACCGGGCTCTACATTAAACAAAGTATTTTGGAGATCCTTGAAGATTACGGCATAGAGCTGGATCAAATCTTTAGGTAAGAATTAAATTAAAGACATCGAATATAAATTGCCTTCAATATAAAAGATTAATATGTAATTTATTTGGCGACCTTTCTAATGTTTAATTAGTGTGAGTTGGCTGGCTCTAGGTCCGAAAAAGATGCGTTTGTTCACAACTTGTAAACAACTTATGCATTGTACCACCAAAAAGAGCTGGTTGCCTTTACAGAACTGTTTCATCGTTATCCCTAACGACTCTTCAGAAGGCTTTTTGCTGAAGAAAGCATGATTGCCAACTGCCTCTCCATACAATCATTGCTTAGATCAGTTGGGAACTGCTAAAAGCAATGAAAGCAAAAATAGACAAGCAATGAGTGCTTTCATCTTTCTGGTGGTAATGCTTAAGCTTAGGGCTGAACTTTTTAAGTGCAAAAGCTTGAGCTTTTGAGCGAACTTAGAAGTGCCCGTTAAATTTGAAATGCGAAGCATTCAAATAAGCGTTTTTTGCGTTGTTTCTTGAAACTTTTGTTAGTTTCATTTACAAAAAAGAGAGCGGGCCGTCTCTTATATAGATTTGTAATTTATTTGGCGACCTTTCTAATGTTTAATTAGTGTGAGTTGGCTGGCTCTAGGTCCGAAAAAGATGCGTTTGTTCACAACTTGTAAACAACTTATGCATTGTACCACCAAAAAGAGCTTATAAAAGATTAATTTTAATTACAGCATTACATCAGATAATGGAAGAAACATGATCAAGGCAATTGAAATATTAAATGATGATTTTGAAGAATCCCTTTCCGATGATGATAAGACCGGAGATGATCTAATGGAAAAGCTAGATTCCATCGAATTAGCAAATATCCATCTTGTGAGATGTGCTGCGCACACGCTTCAATTGTGCGTATTTGACGTCAACAAGCAGAGCGAGATCTCCGAAAAAATTAATAATTGCCGCAAAGTTTGCAAATCTCTGCGTACAGGAACCTATAGGTAAGTAAACATAATGTGTTTACCTTTTTTTAAGTAGATAATTATATATATAATCTTAATCTAACTTGGCCAGACGTTTTTTAATCGAGCACCAAAAAAACATACCAACACTTGATTTCGTGACAAGATGGAATTCCACATACATTATGTTGGAAAAACTAATGGAATTGAAGGAGTTCCATGCCGCTCAGTCTATCATGATTTTTGACATAGACTGGGATTGGATTGTGCTTTATATAGATGCATTCAAAGACACATATAAAGCAACCAGAGCGGGCAAACAAACGGAACGTTTAACGAACCGTTCGCGAAAGAGAAGAAACTATTCATTTGTTTTGTATCGGTTACTATAGTCAGGGAAAACGAAACCACTAACTTTATATTGCCGAAGAGCGCAAACGAAACGATTGGAATATTGTTCTCGCGACAGCTGCGCTGCCTTGAAACGTTTGGGAATGAAATATATGCAAAACAACAAAGCTGAGAGAATCAAAGAAGTAAAAAAAAAAAGTGTATACAAATTGAGCAGCAAACGTTTCCGAACTATTCGCCCTCGTTGCATATCGTTCCGATTCCCTTTGTTCCCTTCACAAGATGAGAGCATTTCGCTTTACGTTTAGTTTGCTCTCACGAACGCAAACTGAACGGAACTCATTTTTTTACCGTTGCATTTTATCGGGTTTTGTTAGTGTTTCGCTCTGTGCAAAGAAAGAAACGAAACGATTCAGAAACGTTTCGTTTCGTTTGTTTGCCCGCTCTGAAAGCAACACTAAAATTACAGCTGGAGCAACTGGTTTTTAGTGATTTTTTCATAATATGGATGGAACTCAAATTGAAGTGTGAGAATAGCCGAAACTATATAACAAAAAAGTTATTAGCACAGCTTAAAACACGAGAGTGTAAGTTGCTAGAAAATGAAGCACTGTTAGCTGCAATATTTATGGATCCTCGCGTTAACATAATATTAACTGACCAACAAAAAATGTTGGCAAAACAAAATTTAAAAAGAATTGCATACCGTATTCTAGAGATGAAGAAAGTAAGACAATCAAGTTGAAATATATATAATTATGGTTGAAGTCCTGGTCCTGTCTATTGTCTATATACATGTTACATTGCAGTTTATTGTTTTAGATTTGAGTAATTGTTTTTAACAAATAAAATTGTCATTGTCAAAAACTCACAAATGTACTAAATTTGAATATCAAAAATACTAAAATCTATTTTCAATTCAATTTTCAAGCTCCAACAAAATATGGCTTCAAACACAGAGGTGGAAATCAATTGTCCTCATGAAGAAACATCATCTATCACTGACACTTGTGCTTCCGAGGAAAAGTCGCTGCTTTCCACGTTTTTGGATGGTGTTCAGCCGCTGTCCCGAGCCCTAGAAGAGCCTGTCAATGAAAAACTTTTGAAAATTTATACAGATATAGAAAACTTCGATGTGACTAATGGCCGGTTACCATTAAATACCAACATTCTTCAGTTTTTCAACGACATGAAGCTAAAATCACCCCATCTGTGTGCGCTCGCCCAGGTGGTGCTAGCTACACCGGCAACTCAGGTGTCGGTTGAAAGAGCATTTTCAGCGCTACATTATATTTTAAATGAAAAACGTAGCTCTCTAAGTGCTGAAAATTTAAATTCATTGTTAGTTGTCAAACTTAATTCCTAATAAATCTAAGTAAGTAAATAAGTGTGGAATATGGAAAAAATAATTATTATTATTAACCTATCAATATAAAATGAAATGAATTTAAATGAAAACCGCAGCACTCCAAGTTCGGTAAAAATAAATTTTTTTTTAGTTATTTAGCTTTATTCTTAATAAATAATAATCATAAATAAACTAGCTTATAACGCATTTAATTAAATAATATTTTTAAATTTTAATAATTAATTAATTTTGTACATATGTACATATAATATCTATGTATATGAACATTGCACATACACAACCCCACCGCCAAACAAAAACAAACACAACAAGTTGGCCTACCACAATACACACAACACTTTTTGCTGACACTTTTAGTGTTCTGCTCATTTGCAGACAGTTGTTTGGTGAGCTCTCGCTCAAAAGTGTCTCTCTCAGTTGTTATTGGCAGACAAACTCGTTGGTTTTGCTCAAGCGAACTAACGAAACAGAAAACACAAGAGCAGAGCAGAAAAGTGCTCTGCTCAGTGAGAGAGCGTGTGGGTTTTGAATGTTTCTGTTTTTAAGTGAGACTGAACTCATGGAAAAAAGTGTCAACACTTATTTGCGAGCTATGATTGTAAAGATGGAAGAACGTAATCGAAAAAATATAGAAAAAAGGCCACATATCTACTTTTGGGAATATGTTAATCAAATGCCCTTATGCCCACCCATCGTGCCAATATCGGCAATGTCGCATTTTTATTGCATTAGATAACTTATATAATAAACTATGGAATTACATGAGAGTGCAAGCTACCAGTGCCTACGACCAGTGTTTGGAAGTACCTAGGTACAAATTTCTAGGTACATACCTAGATACATATTTTGTGTACCTCTTACCTTACTTCGGTATTTTCAAATTCGTGTACCTTTTACCTTACCTAGTTCTTAATTTTCATTTACCTTGTCAATAGGTAAGGTACTAGGTACTTTTCGTACGTGATTCTTTTCGCTGCGATTACATTATATCCAACATGTTGCCGCTCTGCCATGTTGAAAAGAAAAGTTTCAGGAACTTGTTTGTGGCTTTCGCTGGACATCCGGTAAACATACCCTGTGCAAAAACTATACGATCCATGCTAGATAAGAGGAAGGCGGACTATTAGCCGTGCTCCCATTGTCTCTTTCGCCATAATTTTGCGATTGTAATACCAATTTTGTACTGAAAACCAGGTTTAAATCGAGAAATTTTTACGAAATTGAAAATAGGAGCGCGGCTGAATAAGATAAATATCGCTGGTATTTTTCAAAATACTGATTTTATTAGTACGACTGCCGCTATCTGGAGTTGGAATAACAAAAGCTATTTTTGTATATCTGGCCACTATTTAGGTATAGATAGCAATCTACATCGTCATTCTCTCGTGCTCACATATAAACGTGTGCGACTCTCCCCACACACATGAAATACTTGCTACTATATCAGCTGAAGTTCATAGCAAATACGGACCTAGAAATACCAATATATGTGGAAAAGTTACAGATAATTCATCCAACTTTGTAAAGCACTTATAGTGTACAGTATTAAGAAGAGTTCGATTTAAAGGTAACTTTGGATGTACATCACACACTTTGAACTTAGTTGTCACGAAAGATGCTGAACAGGCTCTACAATTCTTCCTTAACGAAAGCAACGGCAATTCGGAATGCTGATAACAGATCCACAGTAACAGCAGATGAAATTAAAAAAATTTGTAGGCTTAAATTAATAGCTCTTTGCGCCTGAAGATGGAACAGTTTTCATGCCGTCATGAAATTATGTTACTGACATTTTCGCTAAGGCTATTGATCTTTTGCAGGGCGAATCTCGTTGTTATTTAGGAGTTTTCTGCCTAATTTACTTCTACATAAACTTAAATGCTTGAATAATTTGAAATATTGTGATCCACTTAAAGATGCACAAAAACATAGTGTAATTTTTGGCGGAGTATTATAGACTTATTTTTACTCAAATGTATCTTAATTTCTTCCATCACTTCTCTCCAAGCGCCACTACAATGCAACTTGATAGCGCTGCTACCAGTCCATAACCCTAGTCGGCACCGACAAGGTATCTTCCTCGACTCCAAACTATGTAAACAATATTATTTTATTTATAAGCAAAAATTTACACTGGCTGCAAGAAACTTACCTCTTCTTTTTCCCACATAAAGAGTTTCTCACGGAACTCGACACGTATTCCTAATGGAGGGATTGCTGCCTTAATGTCTTCCGCTTTAATAAACTCCAAACTCTTATATGTGACATGGACATCTGAAAAATTAATATTAATTGGAAATCGTATAAGTTTAATACATATAACTGAATGGGCTGGTCACTTATGGGCCAGTTTGAATTCGGCTATGCTGGCAATGTGATACCCTATGTGCTAACGAAAGGACAGTCAATCGGACATACACGAATAAATCGACACGGATTCAAGACCATTGTTGTTTCGATCTTTCTTTCTCGCTTTTTTCTAGATGTGGTTTACACACTGGCTAAACAGAAAATATGCATAGACATACATTTATATTTACGTGAACATTATTTTGCCAATCATTTTCAATAATTAGTATATACACAGAGAGAAAAAATCAAGTATTTTGAACTTGAACTCAGTATTTTCAAACTTGATAGTCAACTGAGTCTGCAATTACTGCCACCAAGTAGGCCAAACTTGTATCAAGTACGTTTTTTCAAGTACTGCATACTTGAATATAGTATTTTCGGACTTGAAAAATGAGTGCGAAACATACTTAAAATGAGAACATTTGAACTTGAGCCTAGTACGTTTCAAACTTAGAAAATGAGTTCAAAGCGTCCTTAAAATAAGTACGTGCATACTTGATCCAAGTAATACTACAACTTGAACAGAGTATTCAAAAACTGAAAAAGTGAGTCCGAATCGTACTTGATGTAAGTACTACATACTTACCCCAAGTACTATTTTAACTTGATTTAAGAATGTTTAAACTTAAAAAGTGAGTGCGAAATGTACCTGAAATAAGTATGTAGATACTTAATCCAAGTATGCATATACTTGAATGAAGTTCTAAAGATCTTGATTAAATAAAACAATATTCGCTGATCGATTGTAGTTTTGTTAGATAAATATAGGATATTTTTTATTGAATATATATTTTATTGAACACTTTCAACTAAAATACTTAAATGTACTTAATTCTAAAATATGTTTTTTGATTATTTATAGCATACAGATGTAAAGGGGAACTTATAAAATCGGAAATGTTTCGTATTTCCATTTTGAAAACTTAATTGCAGACTTAATTGCTAATGAATGAGAAGGATTGGCACGAGAAGTTATGCTATGAAAATATATTTGGACCTCTTTGTGTTTTGCTTCGAATCGCATTGACCAAATGTTCTTTAGAGTTCCACATTTTCTGATAGCTGTGGCATAATGCACAAAAAAATGATGCTTCGGTTTTAATGGGTCATAAAGCTTAGTATAGATTGAATGATGTTTTTGTATTAATAACTGTAATTGACTTAAGTCATCGTCAGTGTAGTTCGATCTAAAAAGCAAATCCATAATATCTAAGAAAATCAAAAAAAAAGTCCAATGCTCGTTATCAGCTGGTATAACATCTCCTATCATAAGTGGTAAAAAATATATGAAGCAATTGACCTCACTTGCAGTCATCTTAAGATTAAATTGACATAGCCTTTGAAAGTCCAAAGGTATTGAAGTACTATTTATTTCCAACTCTCCGTACTGAAATAGTTGTTTTCTTCCATTTAAGTCGGCTAGTGAAATTATGTTTTATTTTATTAGTTCACGTAGTGCGTTGCATACATCGTATACACAAACGCCCTCATATACGTCGTGCATTAGATAGGGTGTTGCGTTGTCTTACCTGTGTTAGTTTTTCGCAAGGAAAAATGAAACAAATTTCGATCAGAAGATTATTAAAATCCTGGGTTTTAATGCAAATATTATTTAAGATGGCTTCTTCCACTATGATATTGATAATATCATCTCTATGGCAATTTAAAAGCGTTTTATTTTCTTGCTCAAATAAAATTGTGGCACGACCTTCCGATGTTTCTTTCAGAACACTGCTTAAATCCTGCAATCATAAGAAAAATGTTAAATTAGAATTCAGTTTTATATCTCAATCGCCCTGTAAGCGTTTGTACATTGAGTTCAAATTTAATAACGTTATATGAAAGGTACTTAGGTTAAATACGATTAATAGATCACGGATCCTCAAGCAGCTGAAACCGCAAGCTCAATATTAAGTGGATTAAATTCTTAAATAAAAAGGGACTACGTGATCTAGAAGTCACAGACTTGCGTTACACCTTACATAAAATTTATAATATTTGATATCAAAATACAAACATTTATAAGCAAATTAACTGGTATTCGGAACAGGCACAAATATTCAAAATCGTAATTAAAGAATTCTTACCCTATTTAGCACAAATTTGGGACTATATTCCTGTGACTGCGATGGGCTACTTGTCTGCAAAACTTTGTTCCTTTGTTTCCATGGATACCTCGTCATCAATCCCGAACTCGAAAGAGAGAGAGAGCTGTCAGTTATATTGTATTTCTAATTATGGTTTTAAATTCTCACCTGCGATTTTTTCCAGCATAAAAGCTTCTCTTGGAACTGCACCCTTAGACCTAAAGGAGGCACTGCCTCCTCTAAGTCACCCTTTTAAATGTATTGCAAGCACTTATATGTAACTTGTGCAGCTGAAAAGAATCATACATACATATATAGGATGAAAAGTGCATACATATTTACTTGAAGATACACATGAGTATTTTCTCGTCTGTACACCAAATTCCAAGAATATACGCAGTTCATAAATACACATGTACATGGCTTAAAGTGCGTTGTATAAAAAAAATAGCGGCGAAAATGAGTAAGGCATTCAAATATGCACTTTTAATTGTTCTTGTGAATGTACACCCATATACTTTTGGACTTATGTATGTAAGCAACCAAAAACACAATATGCTTCGGCACTCAAACACAAATACATACATATGTACAATGTACATATGTAAATGCAATGTATGAAAAAACTTACCCTTCAAATACGGCAAAACTTCCGGCATTTCGAAATTAATTAATAGTTTCATAAGCTTATGTTCGTCCTCGGAATCAAAACTACTTGCACCGCACTCATTTTCACGAATTTCTCCCGACATTTCTCTCCGGACACAAAATTACACTTCTGAACCGCACAGTTACTGATCTCAAATGACGCAGCCTTGTGTCATAATTTAGCTGTGTATTATATGTCTGTCTCTTTCTCACTTTTGATTTCTCAGGCATGCACCACGCACATCTTCGACGATTTACCGTTTGAAAATTCCGTAGGCAAGCTAAACAATAACAACATCATGTGCATGAGCATATGTGTATATGTCTGTGTATAAGCGCGCGCGCCGCTGCTATTCCCAATGCGAAAGAGCATATTGGGTTTGTGGTTAAGGTTAAATGGCTTATTTGCACTAAGTGAATGAGGGGTATCTGCAAGTCGATCATGGCCATTCACACTACTGTGTGTATGCGTTCATCTCAGAACATTTGGCAACTCTGCTCACTACATGTTTTTTGCAACTTGGCAACCCTCAACAGATCTTACAATTGCTAAATATCAAAATACATTAAAATTCACTCTGCAAGGATATAAAGAACTGGCCAGCCAAATGGTCACAGTAGAGGCGCCATCTAATGGTCAGCTTGGGAAACCCTCAAATAGCATTGTTCAATGCGAAAATGAAATTAATGTATGAAAATTATTTAATACCTACATTTATTTACTTAAATAATACGAGCTGGAAGGTTATATCAAATTCGGCGGAGCTGAAGCTATCTTCCCTCTATTGTTTTCTATTCATTTCTAGTTAAATAAGACCAAAACTTTATTCAAGTTTCATAATACTGATTTTAAGTTTGTTTTTTACTAGATTTAAGATTTTTTGTACTCAATTCGAGTAAAACGTTCTTAGTTCAAGTATTTTTTTTTTGAGATTGCCACTACTAAATTCGAGCTCGTTTTAACTTAATTTTAGTACGACTTTTTTCTCTCTGT
>JBAMBO010000091.1:0-12484 GCA_037044535.1 Lordiphosa magnipectinata | reverse complement strand
ATATACTAATTATTGAAAATGATTGGCAAAATGATGTTCACGTAAATATAAATGTATGTCTATGCATATTTTCTGTTTAGCCAGTGTGTAAACCACATCTAGAAAAAAGCGAGAAAGAAAGATCGAAACAACAATGGTCTTGAATCCGTGTCGATTTATTCGTGTATGTCCGATTGACTGTCCTTTCGTTAGCACATAGGGTATCACATTGCCAGCATAGCCGAATTCAAACTGGCCCATAAGTGACCAGCCCATTCAGTCATATGTATTAAACTTATACGATTTCCAATTAATATTAATTTTTCAGATATCCATGTGACATATAAGAGTTTGGAGTTTATTAAAGCGGAAGACATTAAGGCAGCAATCCCTCCATTAGGAGTACGTGTCGAGTTCCGTGAGAAACTCTTTATGTGGAAAAAAGAAGAGGTAAGTTTCTTGCAGCCAGTGTAAATTTTTGCTTATAAATAAAATAATATTGTTTACATAGTTTGGAGTCGAGGAAGATACCTTGTCGGTGCCGACTAGGGTTATGGACTGGTTGCAGCGCTATCAAGTTGCATTGTAGTGGCGCTTGGAGAGAAGTGATGGAAGAAATTAAGATACATTTGAGTAAAAATAAGTCTATAATACTCCGCCAAAAATTACACTATGTTTTTGTGCATCTTTAAGTGGATCACAATATTTCAAATTATTCAAGCATTTAAGTTTATGTAGAAGTAAATTAGGCAGAAAACTCCTAAATAACAACGAGATTCGCCCTGCAAAAGATCAATAGCCTTAGCGAAAATGTCAGTAACATAATTTCATGATGGCATGAAAACTGTTCCATCTTCAGGCGCAAAGAGCTATTAATTTAAGCCTACAAATTTTTTTAATTTCATCTGCTGTTACTGTGGATCTGTTATCAGCATTCCGAATTGCCGTTGCTTTCGTTAAGGAAGAATTGTAGAGCCTGTTCAGCATCTTTCGTGACAACTAAGTTCAAAGTGTGTGATGTACATCCAAAGTTCCCTTTTAATCGAACTCTTCTTAATACTGTACACTATAAGTGCTTTACAAAGTTGGATAAATTATCTGTAACTTTTCCACATATATTGGTATTTCTAGGTCCGTATTTGCTATGAACTTCAGCTGATATAGTAGCAAGTATTTCATGTGTGTGGGGAGAGTCGCACACGTTTATATGTGAGCACGAGAGAATGACGATGTAGATTGCTATCTATACCTAAATAGTGGCCAGATATACAAAAGTAGCTTTTGTTATTCCAACTCCAGATAGCGGCAGTCGTACTAATAAAATCAGTATTTTGAAAAATACCAGCGATATTTATCTTATTCAGCCGCGCTCCTATTTTCAATTTCGTAAAAATTTCTCGATTTAAACCTGGTTTTCAGTACAAAATTGGTATTACAATCGCAAAATTATGGCGAAAGAGAAAATGGGAGCACGGCTAATAGTCCGCCTTCCTCTTATCTAGCATGGATCGTATAGTTTTTGCACAGGGTATGTTTACCGGATGTCCAGCGAAAGCCACAAACAAGTTCCTGAAACTTTTCTTTTCAACATGGCAGAGCGGCAACATCTTGGATATAATGTAATTGGAGCGAAAAGAATCACGTACGAAAAGTACCTAGTACCTTACCTATTGACAAGGTAAATGAAAACGAGAAGGCCAAGCTAACTTCGTCTGTGCCGAAGTTTTTATACCCTTGCAAATGCTGTTTTTGAAATGTCAGAGTTTAAGAACGCTTACATAAAAATCTAAAAAAATTTTAACTAAAACCCATTTTCCAACAGATAATCATCTGATTTCGACCAAATATCGCGAATCTTTTTGAAAACATCAAAATATAAAAATCGCCGAGTTTAAGAACGATAAAATTTAAAACAAAAAAGTTAATCTCACTAAGACTCATTTTCCGACCGATCGGTCCTATGGCAACCATAAGATATAGTCATCCGATTTCGACCAAATTTTGCGAATATATTTGAAAGCATACAGAATTAGTAATCAGTGAGTTTAAAGACGCTAACATTCAAAACAAAAAAAATTTCTTACTAAGAACTATTTTCGACCGATCGGTCCTATGGCAACCATAAGATATAGTCACCCGATGTCGATCAACTTTTTCAAATTAGTTTGAAAGCGTTTAATATTTAGAATCACCGACTTAAAGAACGATTTACTTGAAAACAAAAAAGTTTTTTTTCACTAAGACCCATTTTCCGACCGATCGGTCCTATGGCAGCTATATGTTATAGTCATCCGATCTTGACCAAAATTTGCAAATCTGTTTGAAAGCATATAATATTAACAATAGCCGAGTTTTATGACGCTAGCATTGAAAACAAAAAAGTTTTTTTCACTAAGACTCATTTTCCGACCGATCGGTCCTATGGCAGGTATATGTTATAGTCATCCGACTTTGACCAAAATTTGCAAATCTGTTTGAAAGCATATAATATTAATTATGGCCGAGTTTTATGACGCTAGCGTTGAAAACAAAAAAGTTTTTTTCACTAAGACCCATTTTCCGACCGATCGGTCCTATGGCAACTATATGTTATAGTCATCCGACTTTGACCAAAATTTGCCAATCTGTTTGAAAGCATATAATATTAATTATGGACGAGTTTTATGATGCTAGCATTGAAAACAAAAAGTTTTTTCACTAAGACCCATTTTCCGACCGATCGGTCCTATGGCAGCTATATGTTATAGTCATCCGACTTTGACCCAAATTTGCAAATCTGTTTGAAAGCATATAATATTAATAATGGCCGAGTTTTATGACGCTAGCATTGAAAACAAAAAAGTTTTTCTCACTAAGACCCGTTTTTTGACCGATGGTTCCTATGGCAGCTATAAGATATAGTCATCCGATCCGGTTAATTCCGACATATTAGCAGCGTGCAGTAAAAAGAAGACTCTGTGCAAAATTTCAGCTCGATAGCTTTAAAACTGAGAGACTAGTTTGCGTAGAAACAGACGGACAGACAGACGGACAGACAGACAGACAGACGGACAGACAGACAGACGGACGGACAAAGCTCAATCGACTCAGCTCATCGCCCTGATCAAGAATATATATAGTTTATGGGGTCGGAAATGAATATTTCTATGCGTTGCAAACTTCTGGGCAAAATTATAATACCCTTTGCAAGGGTATAATTAAGAACTAGGTAAGGTAAAAGGTACACGAATTTGAAAATACCGAAGTAAGGTAAGAGGTACACAAAATATGTATCTAGGTATGTACCTAGAAATTTGTACCTAGGTACTTCCAAACACTGGTCGTAGGCACTCGTAGCTTGCACTCTCATGTAATTCCATAGTTTATTATATAAGTTATCTAATGCAATAAAAATGCGACATTGCCGATATTGGCACGATGGGTGGGCATAAGGGCATTTGATTAACATATTCCCAAAAGTAGATATGTGGCCTTTTTTCTATATTTTTTCGATTACGTTCTTCCATCTTTACAATTGACTCTGAGTATAATTTTTTTTCGGAAATGTCCATATATAACATTAAGTTTTTATTTATTTTACTCTTGCATACATCTTGGCGGTCATTTTCAAATAATTTTAAAGACCACAAATTAATATTGAATTAAAATTAAAATGTGAGTGAGATGTAAAAACATTATTGCCAATTCAAAAAGCTAAGTTGAATTCCCAAATTTGACAACACTAAAAAAAACCCTGGCATGAGACCCTTAAATTATGATAAAAGGAACCTCTGCAGAGTAGGCGAAATGGTTGATTTAGCTAAAAGCCGGCAAGCCATAGCTACCATGAGCCGAAGTCAGTCGTGTTTTTACGCAAACGCGAGCCGAACTGTGTGAATCTGTGAACACTGAATTGCAAGTAAAATTGCTGTAGTCTGGAGAGAGCTCTCTTGCTTAGCAACAGAAGCACACTTTTTTGTCCTCTCCATTTGGCCGGCACTGATCTAGCTCCATTTAATCCAATTTTCAAAGTGTTTTTTTGCGCCAAAATTGTGTCTCTATCGATTACTAATATAACACTGAGCTTCTCAATAGGTTTTATAGGTTTTGCATCAACTCATACCCAGTTTTTCAAATAAAGCCTCGGTTCGCGTTTTATGGGTACTTTTGTACTTGCAACACACAACGACAACAATATTAACTTAATTTTTAAGGGCTTAAGATAAAAATCTGGATAATTCAGCAATTGGGACAGGGTCATTGGGAACGCAATTCAAAAAATTCAATCGTACAATTGTTTAGGGTACCTCCAGGAGTTAAACCTTCATTCTTGAATATCTTTTAAAGCGCACGGTAGATTTTTATTAAAATTTTAGACTCAAACCCCACAAATCAATTCATATAGGCCATAACCCAGATCAAAAATAGACAGATCTGCGTATTCAGTTTTGCCAACGAAGCCTTGTTTCGGGGTTATAGGCATTTTTATACCCTTGCAAAGGGTATTATAATTTTGCCCAGAAGTTTGCAACGCATAGAAATATTCATTTCCGACCCCATAAACTATATATATTCTTGATCAGGGCGATGAGCTGAGTCGATTGAGCTTTGTCCGTCCGTCTGTCTGTCCGTCTGTCTGTCCGTCTGTCTGTCCGTCTGTCTGTCCGTCTGTCTGTCCGTCTGTCTGTCCGTCTGTCTGTCCGTCTGTTTCTACGCAAACTAGTCTCTCAGTTTTAAGGCTATCGAGCTGAAATTTTGCACAGAGTCTTCTTTTTACTGCACGCTGCTAATATGTCGGAACCAACCGGATCGGATGACTATATCTTATAGCTGCCATAGGAACCATCGGTCAAAAAACGGGTCTTAGTGAGAAAAACTTTTTTGTTTTCAATGCTATCGTCATAAAGCTCGGCCATAATTAATATTATATGCTTTCAAACAGATTTGCAAATTTTAGTCAAAGTCAGATGACTATAACATATAGCTGCCATAGGACCGATCGGTCGGAAAATGGGTCTTAGTGAAAAAAACTTTTTTGTTTGCAATGCTAGCGTCATAAAACTCGGCCATAATTAGTATTATATGCTTTCAAACAGATTTGCAAATTTTGGTCAAAGTTGGATGACTATTACATATAGCTGCCATAGGACCGATCGGTCGGAAAATGGGTCTTAGTGAAAAAAACTTTTTTGTTTTCAAGTAAATCGTTCTTTAAGTCGGTGATTCTAAATATTAAAAGCATTCAAACTAATTTGAAAAAGTTGATCGACATCGGGTGACTATATCTTATGGTTGCCATAGGACCGATCGGTCGAATATAGTTCTTAGTAAGAAATTTTTTTTGTTTTGAGTGTTAGCGTCTTTAAACTCACTGATTACTAATTCTGTATGCTTTCAAATATATTCGCAAAATTGGGTCGAAATCGGATGACTATATCAAACGGCTGCCATAGGACCGATCGGTCGGAAAATGAGTCTTAGTGAGATTAAATTTTTTGTTTTAAATTTTATCGTTCTTAAACTCGGCGATTTTTATATTTTGATATGTTTTCAAAAAGATTCGCGAAATTTGGTCGAAATCAGATGATTATCTGTCGGAAAATGGGTTTTAGTTAAAAATTTTTTTGATTTTTATGTAAGCGTTCTTAAACTCTGACATTTCAAAAACAGCATTTGCAAGGGTATAAAAACTTCGGCACAGACGAAGTTAGCTTGGCCTTCTCGTTTTACTAGCAGTTGCCTGAGACAAACATTGACCATTTAGGGTAAAACCAGTTTCATCAAAATCATGGAAATAATCTTTTAAGTAAAGTGCTTAATAGCAAAACAAGAAAACAATCAATGTCATTAAAAATTTCTTTAGTGGACCTCCAATAAATCTAACAGTGTTATGCTAATTTCCCTTGATCTGAAGCGTTCAAAGACTATTTCACTTAAATAGATGTCTGATTCCGGTAATAAGCACTTATTTAGTTTAAATAAATCAATCGAATAGAGATGAGCAACTGAAGCCGTTGATTAATAAAATGATATGATTGCTGGAAGACACCTTCTTTTTTAACATTTTTAACTCAATAACATTTAGTTTTATGGCAAACAGAGTAGGCTGTCTCACAATTTGCAACTTTGTTTCCAAAATTAAACATATTTTATCTTAGACATTCAAACAAATAACCATTTTCGAAGCCCGTTATTTTCCCGAAGTCATTACCTCTGATAGCACATCAGATTTCCCTAATCACATACTTTGATCGATTTCGGATTGTCTCCAGTGTGAACCTTTGCAAATGGCGAAGACATTTAAGGGCGCGCGCACACTTGCGGCTGAAAGATGTTTTGCTCAAGCATGTTTGTGTACTTCGGCTTGCTGACGCAGCAAATTATCTTGCCAAATAACCACGCTCCGTGCATGCTCGTGCGCCCAACAAGCACCGATTTGATCTTTAAAATTCAGTTGTAAGCTCAGCTTTGCGGAATCAATCAAGCATGGCCCGTCTTCGGCTGGCTGACATGCCAAAATATCATAAATTCCCATGAATAATATCATAAATTCCGGTCTCATTACGGGTTTTTTTTTTAAAAGTTGGATTTTGTCGAACGGTGTAATAAAGAACTTTAACTTTTCTTCCAGGAATTATTCAATCAAATAATGCTCTTAAATTTGTTTTTCCGACCCTAAGAGCAATCATTCTGTGAGGTATATTCTTACATATCGGCTCAACCGGAATGTGTTGGAGAACTATTTTAGTTCATTTAGAACTGGAGGGGGCCCGCATGACCATCCTCACCATATGCAGAACACTTAACTGCAACACGATTAAATAAAATGTTAAATTTTGCATAAAAAACAAATAAAAAATTTAAGTTGCTTTGTGGTTCAAGTTTAGGCTACGATCTAGCCTGTTAGGTCACAATACTGGCATGCTCTCAACAGAAGCAAATAGTATTCAGGCCGACACTGCAGACTTGGTAGCAGCAACGGCACCAATGGCAGGTGGTATTTCACTTTTTTTTGCATCCGTTTCTTAAAATAGCTTTCGTATTATTTTATTAGCACTAATCCTAATGGATGGGATCATGAGTTGAATGCCATTGAAAATTTTGCGGACTTCATTTGCCACCGATTTAAGCAAATTAAGAACGCAGAGCCCACCGCAATAAAACCACCATATACTTGTGTGGACCACCTAAGCCAAGGGGCCTTTGCAAGTCGTCCACCGAATTTGTGCACAAAATAGCATTGTTGAAGGAGAATCTTAAAAAAAATAATAGAAAAAACATATGGAATTGGAGCATCAAGTTGATTGCGATTAAAAAACGAATCTGCTTTTACAAACAAAGATCAAAATAAGTCATCCATGTTAAACAAATTGAAGAAAATCAAAAAATTAGTATGTTTTCAATATATGTGTTTTACTAAATATAAAACAATTTAAATTCAAAAACTGTTTAAAAAAAGCTTTTATTTGCATTCGCAACTTTACGAAAATTATAATTGGAACAGATGGTACTCAGCTATTTAAAATGTTTAAGCAAAAATAAAAAAAAATACAAGAAGAAACAGCGAAAATAAATATAGTTTTAGCTCCGTATTGTACGGCAGCCCAGGCTGAACTGCGCATTCCTACAACAATCAGACTCAGGTCAAATTCATAGAATGACTTCTCCATTTCATGGCCACCTTGATAGTACACAACTGATGGCCGTGTGACCGTGAAATGGATACATCAAAATTTTTGACCTAAAGAGCGCTGTCCATGGCTACGAAAACGGCCGCGAAATGAAAAACTCTATATAAAAAAAACTGCTAAGGAATTTTTGTGTGTGGCCGTTTCAAATTCGGTTTCTTCCAATCGCGAAAAATGCTTATACGTATTACGTCTGCCATTACGTTTTGTTCAAGCGCTGTTAAGTGCTTTAAGTGCTGTTAACGCCTCTTTTTTGCCGTGACGTGAACAAAATAGGTTTTTATTCTAATTTGTGCAGCGAAATTGAATGGCCAAATTGAAAATGAGCGCATCTAAAAAAGATTCCTGAAGAAAGCGTCGCCTAATGGCACTTTCTACGGCGGGCTAGCTGAATTTAATAAACGCCATGAAAGTGAGGAGCGAGTTGCGGGACTTGGCGGATAAGAAACACTCGGAAACCCTGCAGAGAACACCGGCGGACCGGAGCACGGTCTGCAACATGATGTGGCGTGTCCTGTCACCACAAACCAACAGCGAGGAGCTTAAAATCTATTTGATAAAATCTATCAATCAGTTCGATTTGATTCGCCTCAACTATGTCTTCGATCACAGCTACCAGACCAAAAGGAAAATCATTGAACAGCCGTCGGTGCCCAATGATCGCGACAGTAAAACGGCCATAAACCAAATGCCCGCTCCCAGTTCAGTGGACAGCTAACTGCTGGCCTCCTATCAAGCGGTAGTATAACGGATAGTGCAGCCTAAAATGACCCCCTGAAGGTGACCGATCAAAAGCGGATCGGGCAATGAGGATGTGCCCTACATCAATGCCAATTTTATCAAGGTAAGAAATGGGCGAACCAAACTTCAACTTTATAAATCAATTCCATTTCTTAACGTTTCCCTGACAGGGCCCCGACTGCGTGGCCAAGTGCTATGTGACCACTCATGGACCGCTGCCCATTACCATTTTCGAGTTCAGCGGAGCCGCCAAGTCACACATGCTACAGCAGTACATCCAGAAGATCTTCATGACCTGACCAACTTTACGGAGGCAAATCGCCAAAAATGCGCGAATTACTTTCCAATCAATATGAACGAAATCTTTGCCATGGCAGTCAAGTGCGAGGTGTTCGTTAAGTGCCGCTGCTCGGGACTACATCGAACTGTCATAATGATAACAATTAATTTATTATTAATTTCATTTAATAATAAAAATATATTAAAATAGCACATTAAATATGTTATATTCATAATCCTGCAAGGTGTTGTTGTTGTTTATAAGTTCCCGGGCATATTTAACAGCGCCAGAGCAGCGCAAGGTTTCTTTGAAACGTTTATCGACAGAGTAAATTGTGTTATCGTGTTGTTAACATAGGCTTAGCAGACTCTGTTAAGAGTCTGCGGAATATCAACTTTTTCACAAGAAATTTTTTGGCGACCCGTGGATACCGCCCTTTAGGCTAAAATGACATTAGGAATGTTTATGGTAGACCTAAAAGTATACTACAGAGAACCTCTGTGCCAAACCGGTTGCTTGGAAACCCTAACAGCTGTAAACTTGGTAACGAAGCTGTCAATTTGATAATTCTTTACCAATTCGGGTAAGAAGAAGGGTAGATTTCCGTCAGATCATATTTCCTGCCACTTCCGCTTGGCATGGCTAGGTCTTTTTCATCGTGCTGCTCAATGTGATTAGTTGTGCGCGCTAAGCTCGCCTGAAAATTTTTCGCTCAAAGTCAGTATTAAATTTAACTAAAAGTGGTTCTACACTGATCGTGGTAGCTTGGAGCCCCGGCGAATAGAGGCCCATGTCAACCATCGAGTTCCCCCTACAGAATATTGATTGTGGGAGAGCAATCAATTCGCGAGTGCAAAATCAGGAAAGTTACCTCTGAACTATGCCAGTTCCGCCAGGGTAAATATTCGACATCACAAACCTTACCTTGGTGCTTATTGGTTACGATTGGTGTTTTCGTTCTCTTTAATAGAATTGGCACCAAGTCCATATCCCAGCTTAACTAAAAGCTTTTGCCTAAGCCAGTGCATGGCCAAATTTTGATGCGATCGTGAGTGACTCGGTGTAGCCAGTGAAGTTTTCGCTAAACCACGGAAAGAAGGGGCATAATTAAAGAAAAGGTCGACATACAAGTCCACGAGCAACGGATCGCCTAAAGAAGACAGACTCCACCTTTGCTTAAATGAGATCTCGCCACCGCGTCGTGCCGCAAGTGTTATTCCCCTCCCCTTGCCGCCAAAGTGTCATGCCAATCATCCCAGTGAATAGTATATGGTTATCCAAAGCCTCCGACAGCAAGAACATATGGTTGCTTCACAACCTGTAAAAGTTAACTAAGCTATTTATATTTTTTTTTGTTAAGAAGAGCACTAGAGTCTTAATTTCCAAAGTAAAGGTTATGTGTTGCTAATAGGATCTTTTAAAATTTAATCTCAAGTCCAAGATAAGCAAACGGCTCCGATGAATAAGCCAACACGGTGCCAACGTGAAAGTGTGGACCAATACGATCACCTGCAGGAGCTTAAAATTGTTTAAAGAGATTTAATAGTAAATTTAAAAAGCTTTCTTTTTCGCCAATGTTTGCATGTGCGTATTAAAGCTCTCTTCCCCTCTCCGCACTTTCAATAATCGGAACACATAGCCACACCATAACCCCCAAAGATCTGTTGATCATTTACCCCTACTTATACAGCACTTAACGCCGAAAGATCTTTCGTTGTGGGAAAAATTGCGGTAAGTGATCGAATGTAAATAAACACATATATGTCACATAGGTGTAGTCACCTTCTGTGACTGAGCGAAATGAGTTTGTGGAACCCATTTGGGGTTAAGTATATTCGGGCTTAAACTTGAAGTTAACGTAAAATACGAAACGATATTTTGAAAGAACACTCATATTTATGGAATTAAAGTAAATTTGCATTGCTTCTGCCAAAGCTCGGCTCAAGCGTTGGGCTTATTATCTTCTTTAACTCTTTTAGAACCTAAACAGCTGATCGAGGTACACTATCCAACAAAAGAACTATTAAGTTTCAATTTAAATGAAATTAATTATTCATACGATTACTTTTCCCTTATTTACATTCATTTTCCTTAATAATACTTATGTTCTATATTTAACCTACTTGTATTATTCTTATATTATACTTGCATATAGATTATAAAATTGTTTTTCAGCAACACATTAACCGAAACTTGATTAGAGTTCATATAATATTAAAATTAATCCTTGCCACGAGAATTACTATGAAAAATGAATTATGTTAACAAGTTAAGAGTTAAAATGAATTGCTAGAGGATTTTCTATGGAGCCATGCGACGTTTTGGAGAGAAGGTGACGGACTAAGTTTGAATTTATTATAGGGATCACCGGTCAAGCATGACCTTCGGCACACAGGTGATCATGGTAGGGTGGGCAAACGCTGTGGCAACTACACCAGCCCAGCTTAAAGAACTTAGGTAGCCGCTCTGAACTTGCAACCTAATGGAATGCACCGATGTATGGAACGCTCCTTTTCTATAAGATTTATTATATAATATTTATTTTTTTTTTATATATAACTCTTTCCAATACCGATCTAACCTTTTGGTAGTTAATAGCACGCGATAAATGCAGTCAGCAGGCCGCGAGTGTGTTTGTATGTGTTTCTCAATTGAACAGGGTATTTTATAGTCGGGAAACTCGACTACAGCGCTCTTACTTGTTTTGATTTGATTTGTTTTAATTTCATTATTATGATTTTCTTTTTTACAGATGATTAAGACTATGTATATACCATACTGCTAAATGCTGTCTTACCATCAGCATCTCGATTTAAAGATGATACCGGAGAGCGGAAAAAGAAAGTTACAATTGTCGACGCGCAGGAGAGCCTCTTCTTACGGCTTTCAACGACTACACAAGACAAATAAGAGCTGTTGTTAACAAAAACTATTCATCCGGTTTAACAGTACAACCATTTCTCATCGGCGAAGGTCTATCTGAGGCCGAAATAAAAGGGTATTACATATTCTTTAATAACACCTTGTTGAAAATGGGTTCTTTTGTTGAAGCCTTGGATTTGTGCCTTAAGATTTTTCAGGTGCTTGCCTTAAAATATCCAGAAGCTTGCAGCTGCGTGTGGCTTTTTTTGCAAAAGTATTTCTTTGACATAAATACACAATTTGATAATAAGTCAGCAAATGTAACATCTCACGTCAATGAATTAAACGCTAACTAAAGGCCACACAATGTATAAATGATTTAAGTGCCTGAAAGGTTTGAAAGAACCAAATCTTCTCATAATACATTTTAAAAGAGACCATTTTTTGACAACAAAATTTTTAAAAGTTCAATGTGTTCAACAAAAACGTAATCAAACATTTACAAATTCTCGATATTTTCGAATACATTTGAAAAAAAGTTCATTATGTTAAGCAAAATGATTTGGAAGTAGCTGATACAGCAGAAACATCAACATCAGACATTGGTAATGATTCTTTATTAGTTGCCCAAAATTGTATTACATGTGCAATTTCGGCTAAAGACAGTAATTTAGAAATCATAAGTAATTTACAAAAACAAGTTCTATGTTTATCTTTATCTTTAGAAATTTCAGAAGATTTTCCATCTATTTTAGACTTTTGCAAATACCCTTTTATTTCTATTAAAACAGAATACAGACTTTTCAAGGTTTTGATAGAATTAAGTTTATATGAAGATCCAAAATGCTTTCAGATTTGCGAAAAGATTTCTGAAATTGTCTTTCAGGGTAATCCTACGTTAGCGCGAAAGTCTGCAAATATTTCGATAATGCCGCTGAAGTTTATTTTCAAATCA